>JAXISO010000166.1:0-92783 GCA_036785465.1 Colletotrichum agaves
ATTAACTCTCTAGAAAATTACCACTAAATTATAAATCCCTAATATAATACTTACTATAATATATATTAATTTATACTTACTATATAAGTACTTTATTAAACTTAGTACTATAAAAGAGAAGTAATTAATAATTAATATTATAACTCTCTATTAATTATATAAATAATAAGAATTTATTAAAGTTTACTAGGTGTAAAGGGCTGGGCCTAGGCTTATTTAGCCTAAAGAGTACATAAAATACTATTTATTTAGAACTAAGAAGGGAAAAGGGAAGTTTCCCATAATAAATAAAAAGTCTATATATAAGGGGCCTAGCGGGAGCCCACTAGGGGAGTACTAGGTGGGGACTGGGTAAGTAAGTATAGGCAAAGCCCGGGCTAATGTTATCCGGGCATAGCCCATAATATTACCCCCCTCCCCCCCCTCCCATTCTAGGGGGGGTGACTACTGGGTTACTATTATTTAATGCGATGTCCCCGTACTTCTCCTCAAACTGCTCCAGGGCCACTGTCTCTACTACTATAGCTACTAGCTCCTATATTAGGTCCACATACCTAACCCACTTTACAAGGGCCTCCCTTTACTACCCTCTACTTACCTAGTGGGACCTTACTACTAGAATATCCTTAACCTCTTATTTAGCCTCACTATTATTATCTATAATGGGAGGTAATTATGTATCTACTATAACCTACCTAGGTAGGGGGTTATTAGTGGCCCTCTAGAGGAGGTCCATATAGAACTTTAGGTATATAGAGCCTAATATATTAAATTCTACTATAAGGGGGAATATTACCTATACTACTTTATATTTATAGTATAACTAGGTAAGTTTCTTACTTAGCCACGGGGACTTATAGTTAGCTATATTTAACTACACCTTATTACTTACTTAGTACTTCTCTACTAGTAATTACTTTTTATTAGCTTAGTTCTTAGCCCTTTATTATATAAATATTATCTCTATATAAATAAACTTTATAATTAACTTAATTTAGTTAATTAATTATTAGGCTACTACTTCCCTACTAGAGAATACCCTAGTAATCTTTTCTACTACTAGAATTAGGTTAATATAGTATTTATACTCTATAAAGAAAAGTATTATCCTAATAGAGCTATATTATTAATTATAAAGTACTAATTAAATAATAAGTAATAAGTTCTCCTAATTATTCTAGGACTAATAAATAAAGGCCCTTAATATAGCCTAGATCTCCTAGTTATACTACTCTATACTACTATCTATTTATGAGTAGTACTTAGTACTTAGTAAGTAGGTTATACTTATTAGCCTATAGAACTCCTTCTAGAAGTAACTCACCTAGTTTAATCCCCTATCACTAATAATAAATCATAGTATTCCATAGAAGTAGTAGTAATAAGTAAGGAACTACTAAGTATAAGTCTTAGCCTCTATTATATTTATTTCCTCTAGAGTTAGGGACTTACTTAGGTAGTCTATAATAACTTATAGATAGTGACTCTTCCTCCCCTTTATTAGAGGAAGATTAATAATAAAGTCTATAGAGAGGTTAAAATATAATTAGTTAAGTACTAGGAGGGACTTTAGGAAACCCCTCTTAGCCTACTTCTAGATATAGACCCCTCTATATATATTATAGTTTCTTATAAATTATTATACTATTTAGGACTACCCTAACTAGTAGAACCTCCTATTTATAATCTCTAGGGTACTATTCCTCCCTAAGTAACTTATAATACTAAAGTTATAGGATTCCTATACTAGCTTTATTCTAAGTTTATTTAGGGGGTAGTTTATATTATTATTACTAGGAACCCACAGCCTCCCCCAAAATACTAGCCTACCTAGAGTATTTATCTTATACTTTATAATTTATACTTTAAAGTAGAGGTTTAGTAGGAGACTATAATCCCCCTAGTAAATAACTATATAAACTTATTAGTACTAGGTATTCTTTCTTATAATATAATTCTAGAGTTCTTAGAAATTAAGTTTACTATTAAAGATCTAGGTACTATTAACTCCTATATAGCCTACTTAGGGCCTACTAAACTAAGTACTATTAGGGATAACCTAAATTACCTACCCCTATTATTAGTTATTATTCTAGCTCTTAGGGGTATTCTACTCTTAATATAAGAGGGCATTAGGGACTACTACTTAGGCACTAAGTTAGTACTTAAGGTAAAAGTTATACTTAATTAACTCCTTAGCCCACTAGCTCTACCTTTTTATAAGGTACTATTTCTTTATAAAGTACTTAAGACCCTTATAATTTATAAGTACTTTAAACCTCCTAATACTCCCTAGCTCTACTCTCTATACTCTTAAATAGGATAATACTATTAAAAATTCCTTATTATGAATAGGGTAATTATATTTAATAGGGGAGAGGCATTATAAGTAGAAAGCTACTAAGTACTTAGTACCTCACTTATTTTCCTAGGTTAGTACACCTCCTAGTATAAAACTAGAGTAATTTATTTCTACTATTATTAAAGTATTTAAGTTAAACTAGTAAAGTACTAGTTCTATTATAAAGAGCTACTTTAATTCCTAGAATACTTACTACTACTCTAATACCTACTTAAAAGGAGTATTCTTCTTTATTAACCTTATTAATAGCTCTATAATTATACTATATTAAAATATAAAGACTTTATAATAATTAGTAAACTTAAGAAAACTTTAAACCCCCTTAAGAGTTACTAGGGGGAGCTAATTAATAATTATAACTAACTTCTTAGAATTATAAGAAATACTCTTTCTTATAGTTACTATAAAACCTATATATTTAACTTTAATAATAGAGAATTTATACTTCTTAGGGTCTAGTTATAACTTAGTAATTAAGAGGTAACTAAGTACCTAGTGGACCTTATTCTTATAATTACTCTAGAATTCACTAGAGTAAATTAGAATATTATTTATATAAGTTATAATAAAGTTATCTAGGAATTAGTAGAGGTAAGTATTAATATATTATTAGAAAGTAATAGGTACCCTAGTAAGGCTAAAGGGGCAGACTACCCATTTAAATAACCTATACCTTATTTAAAAGGTTATTTTTTCCTAGTTAACTTTATTAATCCTAATCTTATAGAAGGCCATAATTATATTAAGCTTAGTATACTATTTTATAGTAACTACTCTCTAGAGAGTCTCTAAGATTAAGGGTAATAAATATTAGTCTTTCTTAATAATAGTATTTAGGGCCTAATAATTCACATAGAAACAAATCCCTCCTCCTAACTTTCTAATAAAGAGTACTAGGGCCCCTATAGTAGAATTACTAACTTTAATAAAGCCCTTATTTAGTAGGTTCTCTAAAGTCTTCTTTAGTATAAGAAGCTCCTCTCTTAATATATTATATAGTAGTCCCTAGGGGAGCTCTAATATATAGCTCTTCTTATTTAGGACTAAGGGAATCTTATAATTTATACTAAAGTAAATAGGGGGTAACTAGTAAGCTATATTAAATTAGAATAAATTAGGGAACTCCTTAAGAATATATACTAATATATAATCCCTAAAGTTAATAAGTTTCTTTAGTACTAGGGCCTTCTTAATATCCTTTAGACTTATAAATATTACCTAGTAAATAGTAAGTACCTCCTTATTAGCCTTAGCCACACACCAATATAGGAAAGTAAAAGAGTTTACCCCTAATAAGTAGGCTAATTAAATCTCTTAAAGACTTATAAGTTCCTCCTAATACTCTAAATAGACTATTATATTTACCTTCCCATAAGTTATCTATTAGGCCCTAGTATTATAAACCACCTAGTTATTCTCTATTTAAAGCCTACTAAGGTATAGGAGGGAATAGAGGCCTTTAATTATATAAGTATAGACCTTCTATATATACCTACTAACCTCTAGAGTTAGAATAATAATTCCCTAAGTATTACTAAATAATAGCCTAGTAGTATACCCCCTTATTTTCCTCTTCCTTCTATTAATAAGTAATAAGTAGAGTCTCTTTATAAGGGAGGTATTAATAATAATATATACATTATAATTAATATTAACTAGTATATAAATAATATAACCTCTATTAATTCTTATCTAAATAGTAATTAACTATTAATTACTTTTTTATTCTTACTTTTATTACTCCCTCTATTTTTAGACTTCTACCTAGGTTAGCCCTAGTACTTAATTTTATACTAGAGTTACTCTTTTCCTAACTCCTTATTACTTAAGGGGTCACTATTACTCCCTAGGTCCTTATTTATATTACCTATAAATAATTTAACTTTTAAAACTCTTATAGAGGTATCCTTCTTCTAATTCAAACAATTCCACTAAATATAGCCCACCTTACCATAGTTATAGTACCTATAAGGGTCTCTCTAATACTTCAAGTTACTATTAGTAGAGGAGAGAGACCCTATAGAGCCCCAGCAATTATACTACTTAGCCACAAAGCTAATTATTATAATATCCCCATTAATATTATAATTAGTAGTCCTATAATAGGGCACTAAATAATAATTAACTAATCCCTTTATATATTCAAACTTCTATATAATATCCTAGACCTTTATAAGTTATTCACTATACTTTATAAGGAGCTCTATAGTAATTAGGAGCTCCTTCAAACAAGACACCAAGGTAGTCTCTAGGAGGGAAATCTAAATTATATCTAACTAGTTATATCCACTAGCCTTTACTAAGGTCTTCTTAAAGTGGGGAAGAAAAGTAGTAAGCCTCTTATTATCCTTCTACTAGAGCCCCTATAATTAAGCCACTACTTAGAGCTAGCTATTTAGATCTAAGTATATTTAATTTAAGTATACTATAAATACTTCTAGATTATAAGTACTACCCAGACCCCCTACTATATAGAAGGTTTTAATTACCTACTAGGGACTAATATCTAAACAAGCATTAATTAAATACTAACATTTAAGATTACTACTATAGAAATACTTATTAATCTTAAACTTAATTTTCATTTACTAAGTCTAAATTTAGTACTCCCTTTACTTACTTAAGAACTTCAATAAGAGGGGTAAGGGCTTTCAGTAATAAATAACCACTAGGGGGGGAGTAGGGTATTCAGCCACTTATACAGCAGGAGTCATAGCCAGTATCAGGGCTAGGGTATTCTCCATTACAGGGAGAGTAGTAAATACGGGTGCCTGGGGAGGCACCGGGTGGCTCACCAAGACAGCAGCATCCCTTCTTACTAGCTTATCCATTAGCTCTACAATCCTCTAGTAGAGAGGACTAATAAAGTATTCTAACTATTACTAGAGTAATTTATCTATAAGAGGGCCTCCTATAGAGATCTCATAAGGGGTATCAGTTCCCTCTATTATATTATCTATTATATTATTCAATAGCTCTTATTTATTCTAGGAGCCTAGTTCACTAATTAAGTAATTTACTAATAGGGAACTATACTTAACCCTATTATTATTTATATAGTAAATAAGAACTAAGTTCTAAATATATGAAGGGCTAAGCCTGGGCTTATTTAGCCTAAAGAATACACAAAATACTATTTATTTAGAACTAAGGAGGGAAAAGGGAAGTTTCCCACAATGAATAAAAAGTCTATATATAAGGGGCTTAGTGGGGGCCCACTAGGGGAGCACTGGGTGGGGACTGGGTAAGTAAGTACGGGTAAAGCCCGGGCTAATATTATCCGGGCATAGCCCGTAATACTAAGTTAATAATAAAGATAACCCTACTAATACTTTTATAAAGACCTTACTAAATAAAGCCCTTTACTACTTTATTAATATAAATAGAATTATAATTTAAATAAAAGAATAAGTTACTTAAATAAGTAAGAAATAGAGAATAGAGAAAATATATTTTATACTATTAAAGTATATTTATAATTATTATAAAACTATTTAATTTATATATTTAAAAGAGTATATTAGGTAAATCCTAATATAAGAGAAAAACTACTAGTATTAGGATATTTACCTATATTACTAGATCCTATATAGATCCAAGGCTTTAGAGTAAATACTCCGGTGGTTATATAGGTAGTTATATAATCTATATATAACTATATATAACCCTCCTCAACTGAATATCACTCCTTCCTCTAAGGCCTCCCTCTCTAAATAACTTCCTTCTAATTAACCCACTTTTACTTTATATATAGTAAACCTATTATCTCTACTACTAAAGTATTAAAACTAGCTAGTATAGTGAATCCTATATTTTTATTTTAAAATAAATAAGTAGGGGTTAAATAATAATTCTTTTATTCTAAGATTCTTAATATAATAAGTATTATATATAGCCTATTAATAGGTTCTAGCTTTTACTAGCTTATATAGAGATTAAATAATTCTTATAATTTAATTATAAAGGTAATTATATTAAATTTTATAAAGGAATTTAATAAGAATTATATAATTAAGTTTAGTTTTAGATTATATATAAATTTAAGTAGTATTTTATAATTAAAATATATATTTATAAGTAAGTAATATAGGAGTAAGAATAAGAATTAATTATTAATTTATATATTAAATAATTAGAGATTATATAAGAATTAGTTCTTTATTATTATTATTATAACCTTAAATAATAAAGTAAGACTTTTTATAAGGGTAATTAGTCCTTTTCCCTTTAATTTTATAAATTATTTATAACTTAAAGATTTAAATATTCTAATAGGTATTTATATTATAAGGGATAATTTTAAATATATTTCTTTATTAAAAGGAGTTAATTTTAATAATTAATAATATAATAAATTATAGTTTAATAGTATTAATTTTATTCTCCTTATAGAATTAAATAATAAAATTATAATTTAATTTCTCTTTTATTAATAAGAAAATTATAATAGTACTAATTTTATAAAGAAGTACTTTTATTATAATTATTATATAAATAAGAATATTTATAGTATTTAATAAAGTAAGTAATTATACTTTTTATCTTCCTTTTATAATATATTTATTACTTTATCCTTAGTTCTTTTAAGTCTTTAGTAATTAGCTTTATTAGTAAGACTAAGGAGCTAGAGGAGATAAATCCAGAGTTTTATTTAGAGTAATATTACTCTCCCTATTATTCTCCTCTTTTAAGAAAGTATTTAAATAGAATAAATAAATAATAATGAATTAAAGATTTTAAAATTCTCTTAGGAGATTAAGAGTATAGGTTTTATTATTAATAGTAAGTAATTTATATAGCCCTATCTAACTTATTTTCTCTTAATATACTTAAATAAATAATTCTAGAAGTAACTATAAAATTAGAACTATATTTAGGTTATTTTAAGTAAATAAAGTATTTATAATTTATTATAATACTCTTATTTTTCTTAGCTCTTTTATAATTTTATTAAATACTATTACTTATTATTAAAACTTTAATAATAGGGGTAAGTTAGAGTTTATTCTTAAATATACTATAAAAATAAATAATATTAGAATAAAATTATTTAGGCTAATTATATTATTAATAGCCTTAATTACTATTTAGTGTATAATATTTTAGTAGTTATTAAATAAATCTTATTAAATAACTATATAAACTCTATAAAGTATAATATAATATTACTCTACTTTACTTATAGAGTTATAAATTTTAATAAGGACTTTAGAGATATTAATTAATATAGCCTATAATTCTTACCTCTATTCAAAAAATATAAAGTTTATATTAATATTAGTAATAATAATATTAGGAAGTCTAAGGTATATTAGAATTTAATATTACTTTAGAGTATTTAATACTACTACTACTAAGAAATTATATAGGAACTTCACTTTATTAAAGGCTATTATAATATCAATAATATAAAGTACTAGTTTACTATTGGGATATTCGCCTATATCGCCGGATCCCATATGGATCCAAGGCTTCGGAGCGGATACTCCGGCGGTCACGCAGGCAGTCACGTGATCCACACGTGACTGCACGTGACCCTTCTCAACTAGATATTACTCCTTCCTCTAAGGCCTCCCTCTCTAAATTATATCATCTTAATTAACCCACTTTATATTACTTTAAATATAGTAAACCTATTATCTCTACTATAGAAGTAACTGGATCTAGTTAGAGTAAGTCCTATATTTACCTTTAAAATAGAGTATATTAATTATTATAGTATAATTAAACTTATAATTATCCTAACTTATAAATTTAAAGTAATTTAGAATAATTATATTAAATTAGTAATATTAATATACTTTTATAAGTTACTCTAGGGCTTTAAACTTAATAGAATAGCCTACTTACTAGAGTACCTTTTAGAATTAATATACTAATAAATAGCTAAATTATTAATATAACTACTATAACTTACTTTTTATAAGGTTATTCTAGGTGAGGGTTTTATTAATATTAAGAAGAAATTATAGGTAACTCTATTTATAAATAATAGGAACTTTTAAATTCCCTTAAATTAAGTAATTTTATAGGTTATTAAACTAAATACCTATATAATCCATATTTATAAAGTAAAATAAGAATAGAGTATTTATAGGGATAATATAAAATAGTATATTTCTAAATAGTATATATATTACTATAGTACCTATTAATTTAATTAGGTTTTCTAGGCTAAACTTAAGAATAGCTCTATTAGCCCCTTTTTAGTTAATAATAGTACTAGGCTAAATTATTTACTTAAGTATAAGGAATTACTTATAGCCTATAATTAAAAATCCAGCTACTCCTATATTTAGAATTATACTATAGAATACCTCCTCTAAATATCTCCCTATTAAAGTATAAGTAGTAGGATTAGAGGAGAGATTTATAAGTTAAAAAGAATTAAAATATATAAATTTATAGTATACTACTTAATTAAGTAGTAAATTTATAATTTAGTATAAATTAACTATTATATTAAAATAAGTAAATAATATAATTAAATATAAAATAATATTTAATTAAGGGGTCTTATTATTAATAAATTAGAATTATAAATAAGTCTAGGTATTCTTATTCTCTATTAATTATAAGTAGACTTAGATATTCTCCTCCTCTACTATAGTCCTATTAGTATTATTATTCTATTCCTTTTTAGAAGGTCCTTTATATATATTAAGGAATTATATATATATTAGTTATAATATATTATAAATCCCTAGGTTCCTCTTAAACCTTATATAGGCTTTATTCTTCTTATATTATAGGTAATTAAATAAATAGTAGTTCTCCTTCTTATATATATAATATGTCTTATTATTTTACTAATATAGAGATTATTTTAAAAGTAGGTAGTATAATTAATTAGATTATTAATATTAACATTTACTACTATATTTATAATTTATCTAGTATTATTCTATTATATATTAGCTAGTAGGTTTTATATTACTAAAAGTAATAGTATTATTAATAATTAATTAAAGTTAGTAGTATAAATTATTAAAGGAATTTACTAGGTTATATATTATAAATCTATACTCTTTAATACTATAGTAGTCTTAGAGGAGTTAGTTTTAAATAACCTTCTTATTCTAATAAGCCTCTCTAAGAGCTAACTAGAGCTTAGTAAGGGTATTAATAAATATATTAAATACTTTAAACTTTATTTTAGTAGAATTATTACTAATAATATAAATTATTAATATTATATTCTATTTAACTCAACTTACTTACTAAGATTGATTAGTTTTAAATTTAATTCTTAGTCTCTAAATAATCTTATTATTTATAAGGCCTCTCTTAATATTAATAGAGTAAATTATCTTATAATAATACTTTAGAGCTCTACTTTTTAATATTATTAGGATTTTAAGTTTTATTTAGGTTTTTATAATTCTAATTCTAAGGTAAATATTCTAAAATATATAAAACTTTATATTATATTAAGAATATTAATACCTTTACTACTATATTTTATTTTATTAATATATAACTTTATAAAATTTATAAAATATTAAGTTAAAGGAGAATTTTATTAATTTTAAGACTCTAGAGAAGTACTCTATTAAAATAATAGTACTTATAATAGTAGTACTAGTAGAAGTATTAGGGGTATTTAGTACTTATATTCCTAATTTCTTAATTATTCTTATTCCTACTCTTCTTTATTATAATCTCTCAAGGGTTTTTATTAAGAGCCTGGATTAAACTTAGGCTAAACCCTTTAATAATTATTTTTTATAATATTACTAATAAAGTTTTAATTATTAAGGAGTATAACAAACTTACCTCCCCTCTTTTATTACTAATTAATCTTATTCCAAGTTTAAAAATAATACTCCTCTTAAGTAATTATATCTTTTAGTTATTAGGTAATTTTCTAGGACTTAATTTATATAAATACTTTATATTACTAGAAATAATTATAAAAATACTTTATAATATTAGGGGATACTCTATTAAAGAACTTACTAGGATAATCCTTAAAGTCTTCTTAATATTATAAGTATAATTATAATTCTATAAGTTATTTTTTCTTATAAATCTCTATTTAAAAAATAATCCTTATATTAATTTACTATATAATAGCCTCCTTAGTATACTAAAGTATATAGCCCTATATAGTAGAATTAAGTATATTCTATTCTTAAGGGAATAGTGGATTAAGAATAACTCTTTATTAGATTTACTAGGACTATAGAGAATTTAGAGGGTTCAGAGAATCCAGGCGGGGTAATCCTAGTTATAAAGCTTCCTCTCCGGCTATTATTACTAACTTATAAAGTATAAATAAATAGTTATATAGCTCTTTCTCTTTTAATTAGGTAAATAGTTTTAGAGATAGGAGCTAGTTATATAAGCCTTAGGCTTCTTAGAAATAAGCTAATAATTAATTTATTAGTTTATAGTATATAGAGTACTTATAAAGTTTATTTATATTTTAAATAATTATTTTACCTCTATACTACTTTATTATTCTTAGCTTATTTACTATAAATAAGGAGAGTTTAATAAAGAATAAAAGTAAATATCTTAGATTAATATATAATTTTAGTAATTATAGTACTCCTAACTTATATTTTATAGGAATAGAGAATTAGGAAATTAATTATATTATATTATTAATAGTTATATTAACTATGAGGAATCTCTCTCTCTAAGGCTAGAGATAACCCTTTTATAAGTACTAGAGAGTACTAAATTTATAGTTTTATAAGAATAAATATCTCTCTCTATAATATATTTATTTTCTCTTATTAAGCCTATTATACTTTCCTAGGTAATATTAGTATTACTTTTAAACTTTCTAGAAATTCTTAAGTAAATATAACAATTAATAAAGATTAAGTTTATAATAAGGAATTAAAGAGATTCTCTTATTATATTTTTACTATTATTCTTTTTCTCTTCTCCTTAAGTATTATTATAATTAATAAGGATTTTAGATGGGTTAATATTAAGTAGTTTTTAATATATAATAAATATAGGGGAACTTAATATTAAGCTATTTTAGCAGCCTCCTAATATTAGTAGCTCTAGGTAGTATAATAAATTAAGTATATAGACTAATACTAATAGAATTAAGGGACCTAAAGTTATTATCTCTTTCTATTTAACCTTATTAATTTATAGTATTTAGAGTAGTATAACTTAGAGTATTTTACTACTAATTAGTATTAGTATCCTAAGGTGATTACTTTATTAAATAGTACTCTATATATATCTCTATATATATAAAATGAATATATTTAAATATAGGATACTTAATAGGAGATTTAAATATAATAGGGATTAATAGTATTGAGCTAAATATATGGCCGAAAGCAGTTACATAATCCCGCTAAATGGCTAGGCTCCGGGCTTCGCTCCGCGCAGTAGCCGGTTTACGGGTATTATTATAATATTCTCTTTTATATATTCTTTAATTTTATTCAAGTCTTATTAGTATTTTATTATTTAATCAAAGGTTTAATTCTTCTTAGTAATATTTTAGATTTTTTATTTATATTAATATAATTACTAATAAGTTTTTAATAAAAGTTAATAAATTCTAGAAATATTTATATATTTTAATATATATAAGTATTAATTATTCTATAATAGTATTAATATTTTTCCTTATATAAGTTTTAGAGTAATTTTAAATTTAAGGTATTTACCTTCTTATTTATAAGAATTACCTTTCTTAGGTTTAATTAATAATTTAATATTTTAGAGTACCTAAAGAATTTAGTATATATATTCTTTATATTCTTTAGGTATTTTTTTCAGAAAATAAGAATGTTATTAAGATAAATAATTATTTAATTCTTAAAGTATTATTATTAATTATTATTAATTTTGAATTAGAATATTATAAATATATTTATAAATTTATAGAATATTATAAGTATTTTAAAATATCCTTATTATATTGAAATTACTATTTTCTATTTATTTCCCTCTATAATATAAATTAAGTTATAAGCTCTTTTAAAATTAAGTATTATAAATTATTATATTCTGTAAAGGAGATTTTATAATTCTAAAATAAGAGATAATAAATAGTAGTTCTTAATAGTAATATTATTAGATTTTTAATAATTAATATAAAATTATTTTTTCTTATCTTTCTTAGATATAAATAGGACTAAATATTCTTTTAGTAATGTGGATAATTTAATATAATTTCTTCTAAGGTTCTTATTAAGAAATATATTAAATATTTTTGTTTCTTTTTAATTTAATTTATAGATTTTAGGATAAATTAGTTTTTTACTTTTTTGGAATTTAATTTTATAATTATAATTACTTTATCCTAGTAATTTAATTTTAAGTTCTTTAGTAAATAACTTTATATATTCTTAGTATTTTTTAAGAATAAATAATAATATTAATTATTATTATAATTAATATTCTTATTATAACTTCTTTTATTTATAAATAAGTAATAAATTTTAATATTATAAATATTTTCTTTAATTTATATAAGTTGATTATTTTAGGTTATTATTTAGAGGTTAGACTTTAATCCTAATAGAGGTAACTAATTCTTTAATTTATTTATAAATTATTCTTTTATAATTATAGAATTCTAAGAATAATATCTTATTAATTTTTTATATTTATAATATTAAAGTTTAATTATTTATTTTAATTATAATATTATAAAGGGAGTTATATAGTTTCTTTATTAATATATTCTTTATTATACTAAATCTATTCTCCTTTAATAGTATTAAATAAATAGTACTCTCCTAATACCTTCCTTTTCTATATAACCTGTTTCTTATTAATTTCTCTTCATAAAATAAAGTTTCTTTATACTTTATTATTTATAAGTATATAAATAAATATTCTATTAATTATAATTTTAATTATAATAAAATTATTAATAATTTATATAATATTAAATATATTATATAGGGACTTTATTTATAGTACTTATTATTACTCTTAAATTCTAGTAGGCCTTTTTAGTTTTTTAATTATTTAATATTTTAGGGGTTTTGGATTTTTTTTTCCTCTTTTTTAGCTTTTATAAGAGAGTTTTCTTAAATTTTAACTTAGGGTAGAGATATTTCTCCTCTTTTTTATAGTTCTTATTATTATTATTATACTTTAGTTTTATTTTAATAATATACTTAATATTTATTATTTTTATATTAGTATTATACTTTTATAGGGTTATTAATATATGTTATTAAGTAGTATTAATTTAATATAAATTATATTAGGTTATTATTTTAAAATAGTCTTAGTTTATTATATAGGTAATTATAATTCTATATAGATTTTTATTATAGGATTTATTCTTTATTTATAGGGAAAGAATTTATAAATATACTTCTTATTAATATATTCCTTATAATAATTTATAAAGTATTAAACTTAAGATATTTAATAGTACTAAGGGTATATTATATAGAGTTATTTATAATTTCTTTTAATATTAATTTAAGAGAATTAATTTCTTTATTCTTTTATAAATATATTATAAAAGGCTATTTTCTAGTTATTTTTAAGGGGTTAATTTCTTAGTATTATAGGAGGTATATAATATCTTTATTATTTAAAGTGAGGTTTTTTAAGAAAGTATTATTATTTAATATAATTTAGGATAATTATATTTTTATATTAGAGTTTATTTATTATATTTTATAAATATTTTTATCAAGTTATTTAGGGCTTTTTTAATAAATTTATTATAGAGTATATTATTATTCTTAAGACTTTATATTTTAGGGTTTTATATAGGTTCTAGAATATATTCAATAACTATATTCTTTTCTATATTCTTATTAATTTATCAAATATATTCTATATTATTATAAATAAGTTATTAGTATTTAATATAATTTATTAAAGCACTTAGTTATTAATATTAAATAGTATTATTAAGTTCTTTTTAAATATATTATTTATAAACTATAATACTTTATTAAAGTGTTTTATTAAAGACTTTATTCTCCTAAATAATAAAATATTATGTAATTTTATTGTTATTAGTATATTTAGTTTTTAATATTTTATTTAATTATTTAATTATTTTTTAAGTAATATTATTATTAGAATAGTATATTATAATAAGTATTTATTAATTTAGGGGTAATATTCTAATAGTAGTATACTTTAATTTTCCTTATAATTTCTTAGAATATTATTTTATATATTCCTTAGTATTAAAGTATATTCTATACTTATTATTAAAGTAAATACTCTAATTAATCTATTTATATATTATTATTTAAATAGTTATATTAACTCATTATCCTTTAAATATTAATTATTTGTTTTAAATCATTTATATTCTATTAAAATATATTCTTCTTTTTTATAATTATAATATTTAATAAGTTTTTTTTAGTAATTATTTTTAGTAATTATTTAGAATATAATACTAAAGTTTATAAGTTTATTATATTATTTATAGGTAGTAAATTAATTAAATCTTTATAATAAATACTTCTTAAAGGGTTATTTTATAATATAGTCTTTTTCTAGGTAGTAGTTATTCTTTAGTTATTATTATTATTTAGAGTTAACTAATTATTATTATTCTTTTTTTTTATATTATTTAAATAAATAATTATAAATTTTAATTATAAATTTTATATATTAAAGAAAATCATTAGGTTAATTAATTTTAATAATTCTACTCTTAATATTATTCTTAAGTCCTTAATAGAATATAAAGATTTTAGGTTTTCTAGTAAAATTAAATTAAATATTAAATTATTTAAATAAAGTAATATATTCCTTAATTAACTTAACTTATTAAAATTATATAAAAAATTTAATTCTTTACTTTTTATTAGGGTTTTAGAATAAAAAATACCAAATTCTCTTAAATTCCTTAAAATTATTATAAATATTATATATTTTAATTAAATATTTATTTAGGTTTTTATACTTAAGGAATTCTTTTTAGATGAATTTAAATTATTTAAGGACTTAATATTTAAAATAAATAATTATATATATAATTTTCTTAGTTTTATTAATAAGGTCTTTATAATAGAAGTTTTAATAATTCTTAATTTAAATTAAGAATTCTTTAAATTATTCTAGAGTATTATTATAAATAATAGGGGTATTAAGTTTAAGTTTTTATTATTCATTTAAGGGTATTAGAATAAAATTAATTATAATATAAAGAGTCCTAATTTTATTCTAGAGTTCTTTAATTTAGTTTATAAGCTACTTAAATAAAGAAGAGATTCCTAAAGTAGATAATTTAATAAAGATATAAAATAATATTATATTTATTATTATTTAGTAAGTATTAATAATTAATTTATTAAATAAGAGTAATTAAAATATTATAATTAATTTATTAAATAAGAGTAATTAAAATATTATAATTAATTAATTTAATTATTTTAATAATAGAATTTTATTAATAAAAATTAAGACTTAATATTAATTAAATAATACTAGGGCTTATTAAATAAGATTTTAAAGAATAAATAATTATAATAATTAATTATAAATATTTTAAGAGTTTTTATAATATAAGAAGAGGCTAAAAGTATTTTAAGGAATAATTATAAAGTTAATTATTAAAGAATTATAAAAGTATAATTTTAGAATAAACCTAAGTTTATATTATATATAAATTTAAAATAATTCTATTATTATTAGAATTAATATTTAATTATTAGTTTATAAGGGAGAATTACCCTTAATATATTAGTCTATACTCTTATTCTATCCTTAGGACTATTTTATTAAAAGTTAATTCTTCCTTATTATTATATAACCTATACTATAATTCTTTTATACTAGGTAAGCCCTAAATATTCCCATGATTCTATATATAAAGTATTATCCTAGCTGCCTAGTGTCCTTATGGGGCTTCTTTACTACTTATACTTAATAAGTTATAATATAACTTTTAACTTCTATTAATAGAACCCTACTATTAAATAGGCTAGCTATAATATTACTATATTATAAAGTATAAATATAGGTTTTAATTACCTAGGATATATAATTTATTTTTTTAAATTTATTATATAGTTATATATTTTAAAACTATTAAACTAGGTAATTTAATTCTAAAAACTTATATAAACTATAATAAAAATAAAAAAGTAATATATATATATTATTATAATAATAAGTATAATTTAATAGTTTTATAGTGGTTAGGACTCTTGATTAGTAGATAATATATATATTATACTCTACCTTTCTATGTATGTAAACTCTATGTATGTAAGTGGGTCTAAAATTGGGGCGGGCTGTGCAGCGGCTGCGCCATTCGCTCCGCAGCCTTGTATGTGACCTTGACATTACCAAGCAGTGCTGAAGCAGCGATAGTTAGAACCGCGCCCGCAGAGCCTGCCCGTTCTGACTACTGAAAAGTAGACAAAAGTACCCATTCTGAACCAACCAATTCCCCATCTCAGAGAACTGAATGAGGCATCCAAGAGCGACCGAATCGAAGGGAACGTGATGCCGTGCAAAAGGCAACAGTCGCCAGCAGGCGATGGCATTCTCCCCGCTTCCAAGCGGTCACGCCTGACCGCAACAGCACCACGTCGCAGCTGCTCGGCCCTCGACCTCGATACCGCGCCCGACTTCGCAGCCGATGATATTATTTCCTCGCTCTCCGACGAACTTATTCTTCGCATATTATCCTTTCTGTCTACCTCGAATCTTCTAGGCATCGCTCCCGTGTCGCACCGTTTCCACCGTCTCTCCTCTGATTCGCAGCTGTGGCGGACGCTGTACTATCACCGCTTTGTTCTCCCACGCGCTTTGCGAATACCCGGCTTTCGCGAAGGCTCTGCCAAAGAAAACACTAGTCTTCATTTCTCATCCAGGCGTACTGTATGGGCCGACGGCTCTGTCGACTGGAAGCGCCAGTACAAACTACGCCATAATTGGGCTCGAGGAAAGGCGACAGTTGACGAGCTCAAGGTTGGGAGTGCGACACTTGACGTCTCCGCACCCGAAAGGAAGACCTTGGCCAAAGTTGTCGAGGGCATAGCAGTTACCGCAGATGGTACATCGGGGTTGCGAGCATGGGATCTGAAGACAAGGGAACCGATAGCCCAGATCATGCTCAAGGATGGCGCAGGCGACTCAATACCTACCTGCATAGCGATAGACGACCGAGCGTTTGATATGAAGACGCTAGACGTTTCTGTCGGGTTTCTTGATGGCAGTTTCGGCGTGTGGATGCTTCACCTCCACGAAGGCGGATTTCTGAAGAGATACAAGCATGAAAAGTCCAGCAATGGCCCGCTGGTCGAAATCGCCTACCATCATCCGTTCCTCCTCACGGCCACAGATTCAGTTCTCGTATCATTGTACAACTTTGAGCGGCCAGCAGGCCGAAAGCCGGCACCAAGCCCGCTATCAAGCGGCCACACTGCTGTTCTTCACCACAGCGAGCCAGAGGCAAGCTCAGAAAGCTCCATACTGAGAGACTCGGAAAGCGAGGTTGAACACAACTTCCTCAGACGAATTCGGGCGCCAGAAGCCGATAATACTCATCGTAGCGCTCGCGACGTGGTTTCCCTTCAAGCCCCGATCCTACTAACCTCTCTCAAATCACCCTCCACCCGAGCCCCGTTGGCACTGTCCATCCGACAAATGGCATCGCACGTGATTGCGTCGATTGCATACACATATCCCACGAGAGAAGGGTGGTCCATCGGCATCCAGGATCTGCAAGTACGACGCCAGGGCGCCGGCGGTCTGTCCACCGCCGAGATCGTGTCCACTCGACTTGCTTTCACCAATCCAATCGAGGTGCCATCTTCACTATCGACATCTCCTGAGGAACCTCCACAGCCACGGCCATCGCCGCTGCTTACGTCCGACGGACCGACAACCCTTTGTTACAATCATCCGTACCTCCTGGCGGCAATGGCGGATAACACTCTGATCCTGCATGTCTGCACGTCGAATGCCACAAAGCTCTCAGTCTCTCCGGGCATCCGTCTCTGGGGACACACCTCAGGCATCAGTGACGCGGAGATAACGGCGCGGGGCAAGGCTGTGAGTGTTAGCTCACGAGGAGAGGAGATTCGGGTGTGGGAACTTGAAGGACGCGTCAGTGGCAAGAGCATCGAAATTCGACCCAACTCTGCTACAGACATTATTCCCCAAGAGAGGCTTCACTCGTTACCTGAGCGTTTGTCGGATGGATGGGAGGACCGACGAAATTGGGTGGGCTTCGACGATGAGATGGTGATCGTATTGAAAGAGGCCAAGGATGGCAGGGAAAGTCTGATGGTGTATGACTTCTCCTGAGGGCCGGTATGGAGTAATGATCGCTACCATACCGGTTGGAGTATGCGAAGAATTTTGATATGCCCGGCCGCTAGGCAGCTAACCTATCCTCGGGCTCCAGGCGCCGTTGGTACTGCGTTGACATGTTGCGGAATGCTAGACTACTGTGGCCATGCGGTTGGTCACGTTGGAATCCGCCCGCTCTCAAGCACACAAACTCAAGATGCCGAGGAGCCCTGCTGACCTGTATGGCAATGCTCTCAAGGAAGAGACAGGAGGCGACGCGTTCTTGTTGCGAAGCTTCATTGACAGGTTTCGATCTTTACCGTCATCCAAGTCACTCGGTGTGCTCTCCTGCGGCCCAATCATGTGCTGCAACATTCTCGCATGTTCCGAGGGATTGACCGGGTTCTCGCAGCCCCTAGGGCAACTAGAGGCACGGGTCTATCGCAGTATTTATGAGTCGTTTTCATCGAGGAACTCAACTCGGCCCGCTTGAACCAACGCTTGCTGCCAAGATGACCTCGTTCTCGTCGTCTCTCCCTCCGCCTGAAACGTATAGATGCTGCCTACACCTGAATACCTAAGGAGTAAACTCGCATCAAGGGTAGGCCGAGTACTCATTGATACGAAGAGGCTTTACAACTTCATGAGGTATTCGCCGTCCCAAAGCCGTGGTATTCTAGCTTTCACCTGTTGCCTGTCGTGCCGGCGGTCCTCAGCTCGGCCAGGACACCTCAACGCACATTCCATGACTTCAAAGAGATGGCAAGCTGAGCAGCATGACCATGGGCTAGGATGTAGACGAATGGTTGACAAGAAAACATGTTTTACCAAGTCGATTGGAGCTTGCGACTCTGCCACGCAGGAAGCCTGACTAGTTCCTTTGACGGGTAGCGAATTTGCGCGATGCGAGCCTACTCGTTCGTCAATCGCCGTGTCGCATTTTCTTTCCGGATCAACCAACGTGCCTAACTTGAAGCATCATAATCAAATCCATTCGGAGACTGATCCAACTTCGTACAACAACTGGGTAACCGGCGAACCACCAATTCGTGACCAGTGGCATGGCAGAGCCTCCACACCCGGTACAGAAAACAAGGAACAGAAATTGATGCCATCCATGTTTGTTCAAGTGTCGCAAGCTCGTTCCAATGCACAGAATGCATAACGGCTACGAAATTCATCCCCATCTCCCCGCCTGATACAAAAGGGCTTCTGGGAGGCCGAGTTCTCGGCCTCAGCGGAGGGGGGAGATGCCAGTGAGCGAAGACAAGCGAGAGTGGCTTGATTGATAAGATTGACTAGATCCCAACGGGCCAAGACCGCAAATCCGTCTCTAACACGCTCACCAGCCAAGACTCAGTCGACTGAAAGAGGCAATTGAGGATCTCGAAAAGAGAGGCTCCGTGCCTGGCGCCCCTCGTCCCAATTACTGCACAAACTACTCTGAGCGACAGAGATACCCTCTTATTACTCAAATGGGAGACGCAATTGGTACATGGGCCGGACGGTTCATGTCAATATGCCACGCAGAACTACTGCCACGAGAGCTCAATCCCTTTGGTAGCTACCTAGCCCATCCGCTTTTGTAGAGCACCATTGACAACAAGCAGACAGCACTGGACGTACCCTCCATACTTGCTAGTTAGCTCGGCCGTTTTCTGTGCGGAACCTGATTCCCAACACGAGAATTAAGAGACAAGACATGCAGCATAACGTGAATGTGCAATATGACATGTAAGGTACTTGTGCCCCTCACTTATGGGCGATTGCGACATGTGAGCCAGCCCAGGAAAGGAGGGGTGATAAGGGCATGGTCGGCGCGCGTTATCACTGCGCCATCTAAGTGGGCAATTGGGGACATGCGGTAGGTAAGAATGGCATCTTCGGATGGGATGGGCAGGTTGTCAGATGACGGGAGGTACCTTACGAATACCCGTAATGTGGATCCACTTCCAAGACGGCATTGTTGCGTATCGCGCGTCTTTCCAAAATCCATAGCCGAGCAAGGGAAGGGAAAGTCAAGGAAATTGATTTTAATCCGTTGACGTTCACCGCATCCTACCACTCGCCGAGTTCCATGGAGCCACGGCCTCTCGGTGAGATTGGGAAGCAAAGCCGGCTAGACATGGCCATGGAACTATCGCATCGCCCCAGGTCGAGCCTCGCCTAGTATGTTATCCAGAGACACCGCCGAGAGAGGGTGTCGCCGCAGGCAATTGCGATACAAA
Source organism: Colletotrichum agaves (assembly GCA_036785465.1). Classification (NCBI taxonomy): domain Eukaryota; kingdom Fungi; phylum Ascomycota; class Sordariomycetes; order Glomerellales; family Glomerellaceae; genus Colletotrichum; species Colletotrichum agaves. The sequence continues at coordinate 20,812 of JAXISO010000166.1, forward strand.
GAGACGCATGCCATGACCCTTTGACTGACAGTCTATCTGGTGAGGGGCGAGGGACATATGGATGATGTGATTTGCAAGCAAGCAGTCACGGAATGAGAATTACCCGCTCTATACCGCAGGAACTCCCAACACACCATGATGCGAATCAATTGATCTGAGGTCGATATGACGAGACGGATTATGGCATGGCATGGCATGGTATGGTGGTCCTACCTGGGATTGCTCCCCGTGATCAGCTTAATCCCACAGTCGGCGGAGGAGACGGGCCCTCGGACTGAACAAAGTTGTTACAGTGCGATCACAACCCCGGCTCGGCTGAGCTCATGGCCGGTGGACTTATTCTAGGCGGTGGGTGGGTGGTTGACCAAGGCTAAAGCGTAATTATGAACAGCAACAGAAGGCGCCGTTGCAACGAGTAACGAGTCCCAACGGCGCGGCGTGGCCATCCCACGAGACCACCAGCACCAAGCGACCACATCCTTCGCGCTCTGTTAGTAAGGAGGCGAGGTATAGAGGGGGCTTGGTTGGTCATGTGGCAACGCTGCTTGTCTTGGAAGGGTGTGGTCGTCGTCCATTGATCTGGAGATGTCTCCCCTTTTACGCGAGACTGACCTGGAGAACAAAGTGCATCATCCTCCGAGTAGTCTGGGCATAAGTGAAGCAAGGGCAGATAGACCAAGATCGTCCCCGTAGCATAATGGTCACTTGAGAACTTGCGATACGGCTCTACATCGTTGCAATCATTGGAAATCGAGATTGCAAAAGGCAGCCTAAGCCTGACGCGCTCCCTGGAACGAGTACTTCGCCCGCCCGCGGTGTTCCTATCTCTCGGGCGGCATGTGAAACTCGAGATGTATCATTCTCCTGCTACCCGCGTGAACCGCGCGCGGTATTCAGCAGTACTAAGGTATCTGGTGTTGACCAATTCTGTCTACGCATCGGGAGCGACAGCGACGATTGCAAGCCAACATCGGAAAGTGAGCCTTTGACAGTTGCGATCGACCGGGGCGATTCTTTGTACCGGGCGAAGCCCCAGAAAGAAGAAACGCCCGTACTAGAACATGCTCGACGCCTCTCGGAGAAAACAAACATCCATCCAGACTCATGGCATTTACCCAAGTTCGCTGGGAAGTTGCACCGACGGTAGCAGCAAAACGTGTGTTCTTGCATTATATCCGGGGAATTATAGTTGCAGAGGATTCGCCTCGCCCCCTTGCCGGAACGCTTGCGCAGACTATGGCAATGAGTCCCCTAATAACAACGACGCCGTTGACACCCTGGTTCGAAGCTTTTGGCATCGGAACCTAGAGTCCATCGTTCCCGAAGCCAGATATCGTTGCCAATTGACCAAAGTGATGGGAATTGACGATGGATGCGTCTGGTCTTCGGGTTCTATGCCCGCAGGTCCGTGGGGGCCAGGCGCGCCGATGAGTTGTTTGGTGGATGATCTGCTTGGCAGGGTTAGAACAGGACCCCTCACCAGCTCGCATCCCGAATCTATCCTGCTGCAGGTGTCGATTTTCTCAAGGATTGTGAGAAAAAGGTACCTTAAGTCAGAGGAGCCTTGACAGGTGTGGCGTTGCAGTGAACAGTACTCGGTACTCCAACCATAGCAGGTGGCGAGTTCGCTCGAGTGGCAGAGAGCAATAGAAGTAGGTGGAAGCGCTGCTGGCGGTTGGCTGTACACTACTCCGACAGCAGACTAGGGTAGGCCAGCGACAGGACAGATCTGGGCTTGACCTGCATGTCCAAGCAAGTGCCTGCTTGTGAGTCTCCTCCATTGAGTGATGACATTATCAGTTTATATGACTTTATGTGTAGGCTGGGGGAAAGTACGAATACCGTCACCTAAAAAGGCAAATCAAATGGTGCCCTGCTTACCTACTACACTGCGTGGGTGCTTTCCTCCAGAAGAAGTCTTCAGACCTTCCTCCACCTCAGCTGTGACGTCTTATCGTCGACTGACGATCAAGCTAAGCCGAGAATAGGCAAGGGATCAAGCGTTTCGAAGTGTAAGACTGCAAGACCAACGAGAAGGCGCCTTTTTACTTTTAGTCTACCTTCCATTCATCTGGCTCCTTCTCCATCGGCTGTTACTGCAAGGGCACCTCAGCTTGTAAGGTAGGTAGGTAGGTAAGTAAAGTAAATGCTTTCTAACGACATGATGACTTCCAATAGAAGGTTCCATATTGAGGTTGCGTGTCAACAGTCGTCGCTTTTCCTTGTGGTGACTCACACCCCACGTCTTCACGCTCCATGACAAACAATCTGGCTGCCCGGTCCCAACAGCTTAGCGCTGAACCTAATCTTCTCGTAACTGTGTCCATGGTACTCCGCTGACACAGTGCATTTCAAAGGGAGTACATGGCTTCTAGCACCGTCCTGACATTGTATTCTCGTGCATTATGGTAGGTAAGACTCCACCTTACTAAACTATTAATCCGTCCCCTATACTACTTACTATTTTAAGTAGAAAGTATAAGTTTTTTAGAGAAAATATTAAATAAAAACTTTAATGTTTAGAGAAACTTATATATATATATTAATATTATTATAGACTAGTTATAAGAGAAAGCTTTATACTATTAAAATAGTATTATATTAAACTTAAAAAGAAAAGATAAGAGTTTATATAGAATATATAAGCTCTTTTATATTCTTATAAAAATTCTTAGTAAAGCCTAATTTAATTACTTTATATAAGCTCTAAAGTTAAAGTTTATAATATACTTTCTATTTCTTTATAAATTTATATATAGTAATTATAATAGTTATTAGTATTATAGCTATTAGGATATTTACCTATATTACTAGATCCTACTTAGATCAAAGGCCTTAGAGTAAATACTCTAGTAGTTATATAGGTAGTTATATAATCTATATATAAAGTCTTTTAAAAAAATATAAAATATATTATAAATATATAATATAAATATAAAATATAAATATAAATTTGAATATATTATATATATTTTTATAATGTATTTATTATATTAAAAATATGAATTCTTAGATTTATAATATATTAGAAAAATAATTTTATATTTATATTTATATTTTCTATAATATATTATATATATATTTATTAATATATTATAGTAATAAATTCTATTTATATTAGTTTATTAATATATATATATATTAATATAAATATTAATAACTTTAAAATTACTTTTCTAATATACTATAAAGTAAATTTACTCCTATAGAGATAAATAATTAACTAACTATAATAGAGAATAATAATTAACTCTAATCTAAGTTATTAAAAGCTTATTATATTTATTAAGCCCTAAGCTATATAAGCCTAGGTCTATAAATAGCCTAGTATACCTACTAATAATCTCTTATAATACTAACTTTTTACTAATATAAAGAGCTAGGCCTAGGCTTATTTAACCTAAAGAGTATATAGAATATTATTTATTTAAAATTAAGGAGGGAAAAGGGAAGTTTTCTATAATAAATAAAAAGTCTATATATAAGGGGCCTAGTAGGAGCTTATTAAAGGAGTACTAGGTGGGGATTAGGTAAGTAAGTATAAGTAAAGCCTAGGCTAATATTATTTAAGTATAACCTATAATATTACCCCCCTCCCCTCTCTCTTATTCTAGGGGGGGTAATAATTAAGTTATTATTATTTAATATAATATCCCTATACTTCTCTTTAAATTACTCTAGAGCTATTATCTCTACTATTATAATTACTAGTTCCTATTTTAGGTCTATATACTTAATTTATTTTATAAAAGCCTCTTTTTATTACTCTCTATTTACTTAGTAGAACCTTATTATTAAAATATTCTTAACCTTCTATTTAACCTTATTATTATTATTTATAATAGGAGATAATTATATATTTACTATAACTTACTTAAGTAGGGGGTTATTAATAATTCTCTAGAGGAGATTTATATAGAATTTTAAATATATAAAGCCTAGTATATTAAATTCTATTATAAGGGGAAATATTACTTATATTACTTTATATTTATAATATAATTAGAAGAACTTTTTATTTAATTATAAGGATTTATAATTAATTATAATTAATTATATTTAATTATATTTTATTACTTACTTAGTATCTCTTTATTAATAATTACTTTTTATTAATTTAATTCTTAGTTCTTTATTATATAAATACTATTTCTATATAAATAAATTCTATAATTAATTTAATCTAATTAATTAATTATTAGGTTATTATTTTTCTATTAGAGAGTACTTTAATAATTTCCTTTATTATTAGAATTAAGTTAATATAGTATTTATACTTTATAAAGAAGAGTATTATTCTAATAGAATTATATTATTAATTATAAAGTACTAATTAAATAATAAATAATAAATCCCCTTAATTATTCTAGGATTAGTAAATAAAGGCTCTTAGTATAATTTAAATTTTTTAATTATATTATTTTATATTATTATTTATTTATAAATATTACTTAGTACTTAATAAGTAAGTTATACTTATTAGTCTATAGAACTTCTTTTAAAAGTAATTTAATTAATTTAACCCCTTATTATTAATAATAAATTATAATATTTTATAAAAGTAGTAATAATAAGGAATTATTAAGTATAAGTTTTAGCTTTTATTATATTTATCTCTTCTAGGATTAGGGACTTACCTAAGTAATTTATAATAACTTATAAATAATAATTCTTTTTCCCCTTTATTAGAGAAAGATTAATAATAAAGTTTATAGAGAGATTTAAGTATAATTAATTAGGTACTAGGAGGGACTTTAGGAAACTCCTCTTAATTTACTTTTAAATATAAACCCCTCTATATATATATTATAATTTCTTATAAATTATTATATAATCTAGAATTATCCTAATTAGTAGAATCTACTATTTATAATCTCTAGAATACTATTTCTCCCTAAGTAACTTATAATACTAGAATTATAAAATTCCTATATTAGCTTTATTTTAAATTTACTTAGGGGCTAGTTTATATTATTATTACTAGGAATTTATAATCTCCCCTAAAATATTAATTTATTTAGAGTATTTATTTTATATTTTATAATTTATATTTTAAAATAAAAATTTAATAAGAGATTATAATTCCCTTAATAAATAATTATATAGACTTATTAGTACTAAGTATTCTCCCTTATAATATAATTCTAAAGTTCTTAAAAATTAAATTTAATATTAAAAATCTAAGTATTATTAAATCTTATATAACTTACTTAGAACCTATTAAATTAAGTACTATTAGGGATAACTTAAATTACTTATTCCTATTATTAATTATTATTTTAATTCTTAGGGGTATTTTACTTCTAGTATAAGAGAATATTAAGGACTATTATTTAAGTACTAGGTTAGTATTTAAAATAGAAGTTATACTTAATTAACTCCTTAGTTTATTAGTTCTACTTTTTTATAAAGTATTACTTTTTTATAAAGTACTTAAAGCCTTTATAATTTATAAGTACTTTAAACCTCTTAATATTTCTTAATTTTATTCTTTATATTCTAAAGTAAAATAATACTATTAAAAATTCCTTATTATAAATAGAGTAATTATACTTAGTAAGGGAGAAGTATTATAAATAAAAGGCTATTAAGTACTTAGTACTTTATTTATTTTCCTAAGTTAATATACCTCTTAGTATAAAATTAAAGTAATTTATTTTTATTATTATTAAGGTATTTAAATTAAATTAGTAGAGTATTAATTTTATTATAAAGAGTTATTTTAGTTCCTAGAATACCTATTACTACTTTAATACTTATTTAAAGGGAGTATTCTTCTTTATTAACTTTATTAATAGTTTTATAATTATATTATACTATAATATAAAGACTTTATAATAATTAGTAAATATAAGGAAATTTTAAATTTTTTTAAGGGTTATTAGGGGGAGTTAATTAACAATTATAACTAACTTCTTAGAATTATAAGAGATACTTTTTCTTATAATTATTATAAAGTCTATATACTTAATTTTAATAATAAAGAATTTATACTTCTTAGGGTTTAATTATAATTTAATAATTAAGAGGTAATTAAGTACTTAGTAAACTTTATTCTTATAATTACTCTAAGACCTATTAAAATAAATTAAAATATTATTTATATAAATTATAATAAAGCTATTTAGGAATTAGTAAAAATAGGTATTAATATATTATTAGAAGGTAGTAAGTACCCTAATAAAGTTAAAGAGGTAGATTACTTATTTTAATAATTTATACTTTATTTAAATTTTTTTTTTAATTAACTTTATTAATCCTAATTTTATAAAAACTATAATTATATTAAGTTTAGTATATTATTTTATAGTAATTATTCTCTAGAGAGTTTCTAAAATTAAGAGTAATAAATATTAATTTTTCTTAGTAATAGTATTTAGAGCCTAATAATTTATATAGAAATAAATCCCTTCTCCTAGTTTTTTAATAAAGAGTACTAAGGCCCCTATAATAAAATTATTAACTTTAATAAAGCCCTTATTTAGTAGGTTCTCTAAAGTTTTCTTTAGTATAAGTAGCTCCTCTCTTAATATATTATATAATAGCCCCTAGGGAAGCTCTAGTATATAGCCCTTTTTATTTAGAATTAAGGGGATTTTATAATTTATATTAGGGTAAATAGGGGGTAATTAGTAAATTATATTAAATTAGAATAAATTAGCGAACTCCTTAAGAATATATATTAATATATAATCCCTAGAATTAATAAACTTCTTCAATACTAGGGCCTTTTTAATATTTTTTTAGACTTATAAATATTATTTAATAAGTAATAAATACCTCTTTATTAGTCTTAATTATATATTAATATAAAAAAGTAAAGGAGTTTACTCCTAGTAAATAGGCTAATTAAATTTCTTAGAGATTTATAAATTCTTCCTAGTACTTTAAATAAGTTATTATATTTATTTTCTTATAAGTTATTTATTAGGCCCTAGTATTATAAATTATTTAATCATTCTTTATGTAAGACTTACTAAAATATAGGAGGGAATAGAGGCTTTTAATTATATAAATATAAATTTTTTATATATATTTATTAACTTTTAGAATTAGAATAATAATTCCCTAGGTATTACTAAGTAATAATTTAATAATATACCCCCTTATTTTTCTCTTTCTTTTATTAAGAAGTAATAAATAAAGTCTCTTTATAAGAGAGATATTAATAATAATATATATATTATAATTAATATTAATTAATATATAAATAATATAATCTTTATTAATTCTTATTTAAATAATAATTAATTACTAATTATTCTTTTATTTCTATTTCTATTACTTTCTTTATTCTTAGACTTTTACCTAGGTTAGCCCTAGTATTTAATTTTATATTAGAATTACTTTTTTCCTAACTCCTTATTATTTAAAAGGTTATTATTATTCCCTAGATTCTTATTTATATTAGTTATAAATAATTTAACTTTTAAGACTCTTATAGGGGTATTCTTCTTTTAATTTAAATAATTCTATTAAATATAATCTACCTTATTATAATTATAATATTTATAGGGGTCTCTTTAATACTTTAAATTATTATTAATAGAGGAGAGGGACCTTATAAAGCCCTAGTAATTATACTATTTAATTATAGAATTAATTATTATAATATCCCTATTAATATTATAATTAATAATTCTATAATAGAGTACTAAATAATAATTAATTAATTCTTTTATATATTTAAACTTTTATATAATATTCTAAACTTTTATAAATTATTTATTATACTTTATAGGGAATTTTATAATAATTAGGAGCTCCTTTAAATAAAGTACTAAAATAGTCTCTAAGAGGGAAATCTAAACTATATTTAATTAATTATATTTATTAATTTTTACTAAGATTTTCTTAAAATAGGGAAAAAAGATAATAAGTCTCTTATTATTCTTTTATTAAAGCCCTTATAATTAAGTTATTACTTAGAATTAATTATCTAAATTTAAGTATATTTAATTTAAATATATTATAAATATATTTAAATTATAAGTATTATTTAAACTCCCTATTATATAAAAGATTTTAATTATTTATTAGGGACTAGTATTTAAATAAATATTAATTAAGTATTAATATTTAAGGTTATTATTATAAAAGTACTTATTAATTTTAAATTTAGTTTTTATTTATTAAGTTTAAATTTAGTACTCTTTTTATTTACCTAAGAATTTTAATAAAAGGGGTAAGAATTTTTAATAATAAATAATTATTAAGAGGGGAGTAAACTATTTAATTATTTATATAATAAGAGTTATAATTAATATTAAAATTAAAGTATTCTCTATTATAAGGAGAATAATAAATATAAGTACTTAGGGAGGTATTATATAATTTATTAAAATAGTAGTATTTCTTTTTATTAATTTATTTATTAATTCTATAATTCTTTAATAAAGAGGACTAATAAAGTATTTTAATTATTACTAGAGTAGTTTATTTATAAGAGGGCCTCTTATAAGAATTTTATAAGGAATATTAATTCTCTTTATTATATTATTTATTATATTATTTAGTAGTTCTTATTTATTCTAGGAATTTAACTTATTAATTAAGTAATTTATTAATAGGGAGTTATATTTAACTCTAATATTATTTATATAATAAATAAGGACTAAGTTCTAAATATATAAAGAGCTAGGCCTAGGTTTATTTAATTTAAAGAGTATATAAAATACTATTTATTTAGAACTAAGGAGGGAAAAGGGAAGTTTCCTATAATAAATAAAAAGTCTATATATAAGGAGCCTAGTAGGGGCCTACTAGAGGAGTATTAAATAGGGACTAGGTAAGTAAGTATAGGTAAAGCCTAGACTAATATTATTTAGGTATAGTTTATAATAATTAATTTCTTAGTATTTATTTATTATAACTATATTAATTTTAATTTCTAAGAGTATTATTTATATAACTTATTATATAACTTATATTAATATAAGAACTAAAGCCCCCTTATTTTCTTTAATAAATAAGTAGTAATATACTATTAATTAAATATAAATTTTAAAAGTATAAAGTACTTTATATATGTCTTTTTCTTTTATTTATAAACCCCTCTATAGTATAACCTTAAGTAGTAGAAAATAAAAGTATAGTATTTATAGAATATTACTATTAAAGTAGAGTATTTATAGTCTCTTTAGTATAATACTAAGATTAATTAATAGTATACTAAGAAATAGCCCATAGGCTAGTAATATACTACTTAGGGTAATATTTATAACTAATATATTAGAGATAACTAGTATAATAATTACTAAAGGCCTATTAAATAGTTAATATAATAAAATAAACTTATAAAGAAGTACTAAAGTAAAAAAGACCTATTACCTAAAGTAGAGGTACTATAAAGTAAAAAAAACCTATTAATTATACTCACACTAGTACCTAAGAAGTATAATAAGTATAATAAAATAAACTACCCTATAACTAAGTACTAGGACTAGTACTATATATATAATAAACTAGGGTATATAACTAACTTTTATTAGTATACTCCCAGTAGCCTATTAGTGAAATAAAATAGGCCTATATTATTCTAAGTCTCTAGTATATTACTAGTAATAATTAAAGAACTTAGAAGCTAGTACTATTATACCTAGTAAATCTATATTTAATAAAATACTAATATAATTATTATTTAGAAAAACTATATTAATATAAGTACTATTTAATTATACTTAGGTAATTACTAACTATTCACTAAGCTACTAATAATAACTAATAAGCCCTAGGTATTTATAACTACCTATAAAGTAATTATTTACTAAGCCTACTAGAGCTTTAGTAAGTTAATAGCCTAGAGGCTAGGTAATAACTAGCCTATAGGGGCCATTTTTAAATAAATTAAGGCAGAGCTATTATTTATATTAATAGCTTATTACTAGGTTTTATAGTACTAGAGATACTAGAGACTAACTATTAGGTTTTATAATTAGCTAAAGGGCTATTAATATAGGAGATATTTTATATATTGTGATGGGACGGGCCCCAAAAGGGCTAATGCGGCAGCAGTCGCAACTGCCCATCTGCGCTATGTGCGGCGCAACCCCTGCAAAAGGTACGTAACAACAAGTCTGGCACTTGTTGGTCTGCTGCACTTAAGTAGGGTGTTCGTTGGCATGCATGGGCACAGCCCAGGCCCATTACAGTGGCATAGCCCGTAATATATATTTACTAAAGACTTACTACTTATTTATACTTACTAAAGTAACTAATTTATATAATTATTTATTACCTAGTATTATAATTATATACTAGGTAGCTTAGTATACTCTTTAGCCTAATAATTTATAATTACTAAATTTAACTTATAATTTAATTATTATTTTAATACTAAATTAACTTACTAACTAATTACTAGTATACTTATATAACTACCTATTTTATATATTTTATCTTATAATAGACTTAGTAAAATAGGCCCTTAGGTCTATAAGCGCGAGGACTATACCCTTAAGAGGGGGGTAATTATAAGGAACTAAATATAGACCCTTAGGCTAGAAAGTAGAATACTATAAACTAGAATAATATTGATTTAGTAAACCTCTACTGAATATAAAATAGGCTTATAACCTATAATAAAGTAGTTAAGCTTTAGTCTTAATATAATAATAAACCTACCTTTTACTTATTTTATTTTCTAAATTAGCCCTTAGTTATTAAACTCTTATAATTTATATAAGAAACTATAAAACTTAGAATATAAATATAATTATAGGTTTATTTTAAATTTAGTATAATACTTAATAGTATATTTTTATTTTATTTACTTAGTAGTATAATATAGTAGTTTATAGTTTATTCTAGTATTATTAAATACTTATTTTACTCTTATATAAGTATTTCTTTATACTTTAGTATATAAAGTAAATAAAAAATACTATAATATAGAGTTCTTAGTAAGTAATTTCTAAAAGCTATAATAGTTATAATTATATTATTAAACTAAGTAAGGCTAATAAGAAAATAATTATAATAGTATATAAAAGGTAATATTTTTCTTTTAAATTTAAAGTAATTATATTTATAATAAGTATAGGTAGTACCTACCTAAAAGAGTATAGCCTACCTAAATAAAGTATCTCTATTAGCTAGAAAAATTTAGCTAAAGTCTCCCTAGTCTTACAGAGCCTATAAAAGACTAACCCCTACCCCTAGTTATAAACTTAACACCCAGCTTATTCCTAATTCTCCCACTATACCTACTAATACTACAGCACCCACAGCGCAATTACCCTGCCCATAATTACAGCGCCCACAGCGCAACTGCCCTGCTTATGACTACCTATAACTGTCTACTTAGAGCGCAATTGCCTTGGTAACTTCCCTGTGTATAACTACCCTATCTTTAATAACCTTACCTATAACTGTGCTCAGCTGCTCCCAGCTGGTCCCAGCTAGCACTAGTACTAGTATAAGGGCCAATTAGAGCTCTAGAGGGCTCGCCACATAGGGGGTAGGTGTAAAACTAAAATTGAAAGCCGGAACTCAATGAACGGGAAGCAGCCGGCCAATAACAATGTTCGCGCTCAATGGTATCCACGGATGCCTGCCTGTCCGGGTCTATCTAGAAGCACCGTTGTTCATTCTCGAAAACCCAGCTCACGGCTGTTCACAATGCCCCGTTTCACTACGACTCACCTTGCAATTCAATTCTCACTCACCGCCGCACCTACATCTGCCCAGGGTGCCACTTGAGATGTGCAGGATTGACATCCACATTCTCCAGCCGGGCATTGCGCAATTGAGCGGTCAGTAAGCCCGCTATTGGCCAATTGGTGGTCATCACTAAGCCTCAGAAATCATCGACCACTCCCATTTCCAATTGTTGCTTGGACTTTGCTTCTCACTGCGTGGATTTTGCCACGCTTCCTGCAACAATTGGCAGCCAGATCAGAGGAGAAAGTAAAAAAAATAACAGGAGACAAAACAACAACACCGGGCCAGTGCAATCTGAGATTACACGTGTGCGTGTGCCTACTGGATCCTCGCGGCGTCCCTACCAATTGGCAGCTATTGTGTCAATTGTCGCGCCAATTGGCTCTGTACCCTGCTACCGACATTGTTCAAGATGCTTGTTTCTCTAAACCGTGGTGTCAGGCATCGAAACATATGCAAGGCACCATGATCCGAGCAGATTGGTTTCATGACAGGCGTACCTTGCGCTTTTTGCGTTTTGTTTGGGCCATTGGACCCGTTGGACCACGATGGTTGCATGACCGACAGGGCCAAACGCGCGGGAATAGCCCCAGGGACATCCAATGCCGTACCTTGTACTCCAAAACCTTGCTGCTCAGTTCGCCGTTCCAAACCGTTCACTTCCCAAGTTGTGACATGGCCAAAATAACATGCGTTTTGTGATGAATCCTGGACGGGTCCCAGCAATGACAGTTTAGACCGGTATCAGGAAAGACAGAATTTACTTAACTTGACCTGCCCCGAGCCGGCTTAGTGATGGTGTGTTGTGTGTGCGTGAGTGTGAGCAAAGTCCTCTCGTTTGAGTACCATCAGAAGCTTACTGGTGAATTACTTGACAACTCTTCGTGCCATCCCATGTTTTTGTCCCATGGGGCTATAGGCAATTGGTTCCCCCCTCCTCTCCGAACCATCGTCAATCGCAACGCCATCTCAACTCCGGGTCCATAAGGGACTGCCCTGTGTGATTTCCCCTACTCCAGCTGCTTTTTGATTGGAGAGGGAGAGGTATGGTAGGACAACCAAGCGAAGACTTACCTAAGATAGTACTACTGGCTTGTTTGGGTCTCCTGTTTATCAAAGCGACAACGCCCCAGACGCACAACTATGGATGCGCCGTTCTTCAGCCAGTACCGCAGTTCTTTGGAAGTCAAGCAGCCAAAACAGCCTCATGGGCTTTTCTCACCACGCGAAGATAAGAGTGATTGGTAGTGCGAATTGAGACAAACAGGGTCGCATCATAGCAGTCGCACAAGGCGAAGGCCCAGCGCCATGCTCGGCAACTTGGACATGGTGCTCCGGCCTCACAGACGTTTGAACACCGCCCGTCTTGGGTATCGATGAGTTACCGAGACCAGTTGCAATTGGACCGCATTGGGCATTGAGCGGCGACCCTGTGACTCTCTCTGCAAGACGCAGAATCAGAGACAGGCTGTCACCCGCCTACCCCTCTTGACACACCCTTCTTCCTAGTACAGTGTATACTATGGGAGGTGCCGTCAGATGGTCCGGTCTTGGATGCTTGGCTCTGAAGGTTGGCGGGCTGGCATTGCTGAAGGCGCGAGTAGTTGAGCCGATTGAGGAACTCCGGACCAGGCAACCTATGAAGTCGTGAGTAATGCCATCCAGTAGAAACTGGAAAATGGCGGCCACCTAGGTAGGTAGAGAAGGCGGCCTGTACCTCACCTTACCCCTCCGCAAAAGCTGACCTTACCCCCATCCACTTTTAAGTACACAGACTAGTTATGTACTATTATAGTAATATATTTAGAGTATATTTAATATATACTTTGAATATATTTATAATATATTTAAAAAAACTTAAGAAAAAATATATTTTATAAGTTAGGGTAAAATAGGGGTTAGGTAGGGTTAATAGAGTTAGTTTTAGGGGTTAGAGTTAGGCTAAGTTAGAGTTATATATAATATTATTTTATTTAGAATTCTTAAATATATTTTAAATATATTTAAGTTATATTATAAGAATACTTAGTTATAATATATATATAAATATATTTTAACTTTTTAAAGGTTAGCTGCCCCCCCTTAATTGGGTATAGTGTGGCGGCGCGACTGCCTAAGGTGGTTTAGTGCTGTGGAGGGGGGTAAGGTCAGCTTTTGCGGGGGGGTAAGGTGAGGTGTAAACCGGTAGAGAAGGTACCTTACTCTTGGTACACTAGCCGAGGTACCCATCTGGGTGGGTAGGTCCCCAACCTAGGTTCTAGGTTGACTGATCCTGGCCAGAGTCAATTGAAAGGCAATGCCTCCCAATTGCCAATGACGACCGGACAACAGCAGAAGCAGGCAGTGATTTTCTGTTTTTCTTTTTGAGAGCCAACCCCATGCGCGAGGTCAGGTATCTACCTACCTTCACGTAGCGATGTTCAAGCAGGTGGACATCTTAGTACCAATGAGATTACAGTGTCCCCTGCAGAGCCGATTAAGCAGCAGCCGGCCCAGGATATGGCGTCGAGATTCTGCTGCGTTGTTCACCGTCGATTTGACTTGTACTTAATTGAAGAAAGCATAGGTTGGCGTAGCGGAGGAGGATAGCATGTGAGAACCGTTATCTCCATGCCTAATAAGTGTCGAGGGAAGATGCCCTGGCGACTTTGGGCAGGTACCTACGGAGGTACCTAAGGCAGGCTGGCTTTGTTTGCGGACGATTGAGGGGTGCTGGCCCACTATTACCTAGAACGGAGTGGATGTATCTCATTCCAATGGTACCTTAGTGACCCTTCTTTTCTGGTGCACTAGGCCAGTATAAGAAAACTATGCACACGCCCCGGCTTAGACGGTCTCAGGTATTCTATTGCTGCTGCTAAAGTGGCGAAGCTCTCTACTATGCATACGGTATGAAAAGGTAAAGATAGAAAGCACAGCACGAATTCGGTTCACAATATATCTCCTGGGATCCTCATGGGCCAGAATTGGCTCCTTCCTCTTCCGAAGACCAGGGCTAGCATATCATAACGGATTGTAAGGTATTTGCAGAAGAAGAAAACGTTTGGATTGCCTACCTATGCAGGCTCTACCGCAGTAAGAGGAGGCGTGCAGTTGGAACACTCCCGTGCGGGGTGTGTTTATTCCCTTCCCTTTTCAAGATGACTGACAAGGGGCGGGTACAGGTGCCGGCCTATACCTCACCTTACCCCCCCACAAAAGCTGACCTTACCCCCATCCACTTTTAAGTGCACGGACTAGTTATATACCATTACAGTAATATATTTAGAAAAATTTAAGAAAAAATATATTTTATAAGTTAGGGTAAGATAGGGATTAAGTAGGGTAGATAGGATTAGTTTTAGGGGTTAGGGTTAGGTTAAGTTAAGGTTATATAAGGGATTATTTTATTTAGAATTCTTAAATATATTCTAAATATATTTAAGTTATACTTAAAGGGTACTTAGCTATAATATATACATGGATATATTCTAACTTTTTAGAGGTCAGCTGCCCCCCCTCAATTGTGTATAGCGTGGCGGCGCGCCTGCCTAAGGTGGCTTAGCGCTGTGGAGGGGGGTAAGGTCAGCTTTTGCGGGGGGGTAAGGTGAGGTGTAAACCGGTACAGGTGCAGGGTTCCAGAGTGGACAGGTGGGCAGCTGTGTGGGAGTGGCCCAGCCGAGTGACTCAAATGTAGGCTAGAACAGTACGTACCTTGGTTTACCTGAGCTGGAAGCCAAAGGAAGGGAAGGGCCCACTTTCGACATCCACGTCCGCGCCCAGGTGCTGACGGTGCCAGTGACGGAGACTTGGTCCTTCCTCCCCCGGACTTTCTGGTCTGTCAGTCCCATTTCCCATATCCTTTGCGATGGGCGCAAAGAAAGAAGGCAGCGCGGGGTGTGTCCTTTCCCTCCCAACTGCGAAGGTACCTACTCACTGCAGTACAGTACTGCGCAAGGCAAGTACTGATGGATGTCTCAGTTATTGTCTCTGCTGTTTCCTTTGCCTGCCATGCACTTTCATGTTTTCTCCGTTCGTCTGCCTGGGCGAGGCACCTCTGATGCCTAACAATTAGGCAGAGGCTCAAGGTATCTTTTGCTCTCTCGTCGTACGTACTCCAGCCCAACCTTTACTCTGGCAACCGCCTCTGCCCGGGGCCTTCCCTCTCAACCCGACTCTTCCTTCCCCTTCCTTATCATCCACTTTTGCGCCTAGCTTCGCCTTACCTCCATTTCTTCATATTCTTCGTCCTGCTGCTGTCCTGTCTTTGGCCCAAGTCCTTTTTTTCTTCCCTTTTTGCTTATTTGCTGCTTCCTTCCACCACTGCATCGATATTCTGCTCCCCCAAGGCCTAGACCAAGCGCAGACTTACCTTACCCGCTCTGCACCCGTACCGTCGCCACTACGCACATTACCTACCTACGACCAAGCCGCAAACCTCTTCTTACATCCTGCTTGCTGTCGCCACCACCCACCGCCCACTCCGGTATCAAAAACTTCCTCATCAATTGCCATCTCGCCCACTCGACGCACAGCTCTTTCACTGCTGGATCAGCTCGAGTCAACGGAGCCTGCTTTTTCCGACCCAACGCACAAGTAGTATAACCGCAAATTACATCTTCTTTCCCATTGACGAGTCACCACGTCAGCGCCCGGCCGCAGTAAGGCAACACTCAAACAAGCAGTCGCAGTGGACGTCATTATCCATAGGCATCCACGCCCAAGGTACATCAACCACAACATCCCATTGACGCCATCACTTGCACCACCATCAATCCATCAATTGATCACACCACTTTCAAAGACGGGAATTTCAACATCTACCAACTTGGCACCGGCCGCTTTTTTTTCTGTCGGACTGCTGTTCGCGGATTCCACGCCTTCCTCGTAACCCTCTACCGCCGAACCCTCAAACCCAATCTCAACTCCGATATATCCTACCTTACTCCGCCTTGCCACCATCAGACACTATATTATGGCTGACAAACCCACCAATTCCAAGTTGCCACAGACTCCTATCGTTTTCGACTCCGCTCGCATTTCTCAAGACATCCCATTTTACACGTCTGCAAACCAAACTTCTTCGTCTACACCAATCTCGCAGACTATGGAACACAATTACATCAATCCACCGTCGCAAACCTCGACCATGTCTCGTGACACTACGAAGAAGGCTTTTGATATTAGCAGCCTCATGTCACCACCCGAACCCGTTCCCTACGACAGCTTCAGCCAACCCCAACAAAATGTATCCTCTGCCTCGGGCTTCCACAATGGCCAGGAGACGGCGAAGCCTAGCATGCCAATGTCGCCTCCTGTATCGCCATACATCACCGAGACCGCTAATCCTCCTGCACCCGACACACCTGCCAGCATGGCCAAGGACCCAATTTTGTATCCTCGCGGTGAGATAGCATCAAGCCCGACCCAGCCACCACTTTTCCCAAGCAACGAATCAGTCGAGCACCGCCGCATCGTCGACGAGCACATCGTTACGCGACCGCCCGGTCTGTTTCGCGAAGGATCACCTCCCCAAAGAGAGGACTACGAGCTCGCCTTGCAACTCAAGTCGCATGTTATGAAACTCTTCGCCAGCAACAGAAAGTCATGGTTCGAGAAGGAACGCGATCAAGTTAGGGCCGATCGGAAGTTGAACAGCGCTCGCTGGAACAGTGTGGTACGATACCAGAACATCGCCCCTGCCAAATCTGCACCTGCCAAGACGACAAAACCTGTCGCGGCCAGGCCAAAGGCTACAGCAGTTGTCAATCCGAAAGCCGACCGAGTTGTCAAATCCTCCCAGGCCCCTCGACCTGTGCGCACCAGTCCTCCCACGAGACATGTTAGTCGCATTAGCGCCACACCGGACCCGGCTCGTCGGGTTGTCGCGCCGAACAGAGAGGACCGCGACTTCGGCGTGCTGCCTGACTACTGCCCACCAGCATCCTCTCTGCCCAACAAGCCCAACTGCTTGAAGGTTGACTGGAAGGGTGCCCCCATCGATCTTAGCGACGATGCCAACATCAATTTGCTCCATCCTGATGAGGCAAGCCTGGCCGCCAATCTTCGTCTTGACTGTGCCACCTATCTTACTAGCAAGCGTCGCATCTTCGTCCGGCGGCTGGAATGTGCTAGAGTTGGCAAGGAATTCCGCAAGACGGATGCTCAGCAGGCTTGTAAGATCGATGTCAACAAAGCTTCGAAGCTTTGGACTGCATTCGATAAAGTTGGCTGGTTGGACCTGAAGTGGATGAGTCGGTTCATCTAGGTGTCTCCTTACTAAATAGATCATCCGGCATGATCTACTACCTTTACTGGGACTTCTGACACCCTCCTTTTTTTCCATTCAATGATGCTCTTTACGACGCTACTTTCACGATTTTACCCGATTTTACGATACACCAGCTGCGCACGAGAACACCACCACATGTATTTTTATTTATCGGGTCATTGCATCAGCGATATGGTTTTGGGATTGTCTTTCGTTTGTTGGACATTGGGTTTCGGATATGGCTCGGCATACGTTCTGTCACAACAGACGGATATTCAGCTTACTTGCTCCTTTCTCGTTTTGGGAACTCTCGCAATTTATTTAGCATCACATCACGGACACAGCCTTCGACATATCAGAGCATAAGGGATTATAACCATGATACCCGGAGTGCGACAGAAATCTGATTTACCCCAGTCATGTCACCCCACTCCACATCAATTTCCTTTTTCACCTTTGCTTTAGTTTTTTTAGTTTTTTTCAACATGTTTGCATTTGGGTTAGTTGGTCATCATACCCCTTTTAACACAGAATCATGTCGGAAGGTAATTCGGTTTCTGGTCAAGCAACTTCACAGGTTATCGCCGACATATCGGCCCTCATGGTCCGGCTGGTGGGCATGGAAGTAGATTGAGTACTTGGACTTGGTTAGTAGGCACACAGGCCGGACCAAGCAAATATACAACTGGTTTTCACGCGAGGTTCCTCAACAACGCCGTAGAGGAAGTAAGTGATCACGCCGAAGGCATTGATAGATTAACAAAAGTGATCCAAGACGAAGTTGCTGTTGGTATCGCTGATGGAATGCATACACCCTGGTTCAGCCCTACGGTGAGAACAAATAAAAGAAGACGACCCAGACTCTTTTTGGAGGGGCGTGTCGTCGAGGGTGAACCCCTGCCTTACCGCGATAGGCTCTTAGCGGAGCATTCGGTTGGGTTGATCGACGACGTGAGCGGGACGTTCGGATCGAGACCAGCGCATGTGTCAAAAGGGACTTGCTGCACGGTCATGTCGGTGCAAGCGGGGCTATCCCGGAAGGCCGAAGTTGGGAACGTGCTCGCGCGACTTTGGGGCTATGGCTCACTGCAGAGGGTAAGGTGAGTGATATGAGGCGGTGAATGAAGTCGCCAACTGTCTCACCGATGAACTTGCTCTACGCAAAACTTTGCACTTGTTGCCTAGTTGATGTAAGATCCAATTGCGTGGCCTCCACTGGAACGTCTCCTTGGATTGACTTGCGCTCCTTGCTTCTTATGATGTGGGCGTCGATTAGGCAGGTTTTAGGTGAATTGAGTGAGGGTATTTCCATTAATTCAGCCGAACCACGTTCGTCCCTACTCGGTCAAGATGTCCCGAAATTGTCTCTCGTACCCGCTTCGCGATTCCTTGAAGCATTCAACCCTCATGCCTCCAGAAAGCGCAATGTCGTCATCGTATACTGCCTGTGCTTGAACTGTATCCCTCACAGTTCGTCAACAGAAACAATGCATTGGCCGTGTTTCTGGTCGGGTGTCCAGATTAAAGTAGGTCAGTGCCGCTCCATCGATCCCGTAGCTGGAGCGCAACTTGACCAGATCTTGGCCGTTTGACACAGGACTACTGACTGCATTGAGGGGGGGGGGGGGGAAACAAATAAAGAAGAAAGTGAATAGAGAGAGAAAAAACCTTCATTTCCTCCTTCCGTTCCGCAGCGGGTGGTCCGTACCATCCCGGCGCCTCGTGCACAGATGGCAGGAAGCGAGCGTGCAGACGGAAACCTTGTCCCCCGGTTGGCTACCTGCCTTGCCTTGCCTCACGCCTCGTCAAGGCCACCTTCTGCCACGGGGGCGTGCAATTATTCGTCAGGTTATCAGTATGATACCTTGGACGCCTTAGACGAGGGCATCATCGCCTGAGGCAAAATGCCGGGAAAATAAAAGAAAATAAAAAAGGTTCGGAATTCGCAGCGATAAGCCAGCCAGCCTATCGATAAGCGTCGCCGCAGCAGATCTTCCTGACAACCTGCCGAACACCGCTTGTATGGGTTTCCAGAACGGTTCTCAACATGGTGCTATGAACATGATCCGAGTCTCGGCCCCCTGTTTCGACCTCTGCGAGTGGTTTGCAGATGAGCTCGGGTCCGTGGTTCGCCTCAATCAAGGACACGGGCTGTTGGTCTGCAGTCGGCCTTCGACTATGAGCCATTTGCTACTGGGCTCGACAGGTTTCCAAACATCGGCGTGGTATACTTGGGCATATTGCGATTACCGATACTGACGCGTCTATGTCACCATCTCGAACCACCGCACTGTTTCCGCTGCCATTGATTTCATCTTCCTAGTCGTCTAAGCATAGTCCGTTCTCGATGTTGATTTATTTTGTCACCCGAATCCCCCCATCTCTCTGCTTGAGTACCTATTCGCCATGCCAAGCCCTCAAAAGCCGCTGAGATCTATCAAATCCTCCACCACCGTCGGGCTGCGACGCTGCGACGCAACAGTCTGGCCGGGAGCCACAGGCGTGAATTCAGGATTCAACACGCCTGATGTCGTATTATTGACTGCTCCTCTGCAGGGACCCCTGAAAAAAAAATCAGCCCAAAAGATTCACAAGAAGATGGAACGTGTTGCCCTACCCATGGCATTTCCTATCGCAAATCACTCCGCGAGCGCAGAGTCGTTCGCAGCGTAAGTTGCAGCCGCCGTCCTTGGCCAAGGCCTCCCATTCTTCCGGCTGGCTGATCCGGATCTCTCTATGATGTGCCTCGCACCATACGCGAACAAAGCCGGTTCTGCAATCCTGCATCTTGCCCAAAGCTTCGCCCCAAATGAGCTGGGCCGAGGAGTTGAGAAGGTTCTGCGCGTCCCCGAAGATGGCGAGCATTCGACGAGAACGACTGAGTGCTACGATGATACGCCTCAGATCCTTCAAGAAACCGGCGTCGGGCTTCTTCCGGTCCGCGGGACTGCGCGTGACGGAGATCATAACGATCCCGTTCTCCTTGCCTTGGTATCCATCCACGGTCTGGACCTCGGGGCCTGAGAAGGTCGGGCGGCAACGACTCTTTCGGTGCAGGAGGCTCTCGATGTGAACTTTCTGGCCACTGTAGAATGTCAGGATGGTGATTTCAGTCGCTCTCGTCCCGTTGAAAACCAAATGGCTGTACAGTCCTACGATCATCTCCGCTTCGAAGGCGTTGACCCTGCTGGGATACTGATTGGTTGACTCGGGACGCGTGTGGTCGAACCACAACAGACGCTGAGAACCCATACCAGGCACCATGTCCTGGTGGCGGGTACACTCGTGGTCGACGATGTGCGGGTACCAATCATTCAGCAGCTTGCGGATGTCCGGTGCCATTCTTCTTTGCACCTGGAGGGTCGAATATTCCACCCCTCCCTCGATGAGCCGCTGGAACAGCGAGACATTCAGGTTGAAGGGTGGCCTGCTGAGTTCCGGCACGTCAACGTGTGGCGCCAGCTGCATGTGGTCGCCCACGAGGATAATTTGTTCCAGGGATTCGAACATGGCTGCGACGATGTTCGCCTCTCTTGTTTCTGCGGCTTCTTCAATCATCATGACCCGTGGTTCCGTTGCGGCAATGAGCCCGCGGTACTTGGTGAGGCCCGTTGTCGTGCAACCTATGACACGCGCTCCTGACTTTCGAATGGTGTCGAGGTCTTCTTGCAATCTGGCCACCTTCAATTCTTGGGCTACTTCATTTATTCTTTCAAATATTCCCTGGAGCGCTACCTTGGTGGCGTCGATATATCGTTGTTCAAGGTACTGGTAAACCATGCCGCGGAAACCAACCGGGATATCCCACAGGTCCCGATTAGCTAGGAGTTGCTGTGCACCAATACCCAACAATCGGCGTGGTGCTCTCGTCAAATTCCAACGCGAGATCGTTATCGGTTTGCCAGACAGCTGTTCCTTCTTGGATTTCGTATCAAGGCCAGATTCGCTGCGCTCCGAACTGCCTTTCTCTTTACTGACCTCCTCGCTGTTCAGGGGGATGTGAACGCTTCGGTGCGGCTCAACAGAAGTAACCTGATCTCCAAGCCAGGGTCCAAATGGATGTCTTGAGACTTCCCCCTCGATCTCGTTGACTGAGCCATGCCATCCATTCATAATGGAGGCATACTGTTGAGCGGTGATCAGATTGACAGCAAAAAGATGCTCAGGCAGAATGAGCTGTTGGGAAACGGGTGGAAAGCAGCGCCGAATAACAATCTTGGCATTGGACTTGAGGGTATCGAGCTTTTTCTGCGTGTCATCTCTTTTCCATGTGCTTCGCGACTGCGATCGCAGTTTGAACAGTGTCCGATTCGAAGCCGTCGCATCCTTGACCTGCCCACCAAGCCTAACAAAGTCCACGCCGAGCTTGTGGCAACGAACAAGCAGGTCGTCAACAGTGTCGTTCTTCTGGGCCGTGACGATGATGGGAACGCCGGCCGGTTGCATGCTCAGCAGCACCTTGAGCGCAGCCATCGATGTATGGGTTTTGCCAGTTCCAGGGGGCCCTTGCACAACGGCTAATTCCTTGGTGATCATGCGTTGTAGTGCGATCATCTGCGATCCGTCCAAACCCGCGTCTGGCTGGACGTAGCTAGGCACGTCACCATGGACAGGAATATTGAGGGCAACGACGAATGGATTCGTGTCATCGCAGAGTGCTGAGATATCCAGACATGATGTCGATTTTTCCAGAAAGGCTGGTCTGCCCACCGTCTTCAAGCTATCCAGAAGGTAATTGTCGAACGACGACCTGCAGATATCAATGCCTATGCCAAACCCCTCGAGATCGTGCAAGGAAAGCTTACTCGTTTGCCGCGGCTTGCTTAAGGCCTTCCATGACATGTCGAACAGCCTCGAAGTAACTAGAGCGCGCCTCAATCATCACATACTCCTGATCGGGATCCATCATGCTCGCAGAAGATTTGGGGTCCCGGATCTCCAGGTCCAGCGGGGGAGGGGTAACTGGGCTGTCGATGGCCTCGTCGTAGCGGCCCGTCACAATGGCCACGATGCACTGTGTTTGGAAGTTATCGTTGGTAGGTGAGAGTGCGACGACTGTACCAGGTACCAACCGCTGAGATGCGGGCCAATCGACAAGCTGTTTTGAGCGTATGGCTGAAAAGGTGACCCGTATCATGACTCCGAGCCGGATGATATTAGCGCCTCGAACGAAAACCTGCCAGGTGTTAGCCGAAACGCACCTTGGTGATGTTCCCGACCTCCTCCAGTAGGTACTCTATTACCTCAGTGTAGACGCAAGTCTCGGTATTTTCTGCCATTTCGGGCGCGGACTTGTACTCTTGCACAGCCTTGCGGAGCGGCTCGATACCCTCATGCCGGAGAATGTTATACTGAAATTCGAGGTAGGCGTCTTTACTCGAATAGATGCTGGGGCGATTCGGGTTAGGAAGTGGCCGTACTTCCGTGTTGATTTCTTCAGCCAGGGGCACCTCCGAGGTGCTGTGCCAATCCATTGTGGCCTCGGGCCAAACGTGGGGTCGAAGGACGAAATTCGTACGCAACTTGCGAGCTACCTTGTGAGCCTGAAGATTGTTCGTCGTTGCCGTTGTGTCAATACTTGAATGAACCATGTGACGTGGACTTTGAACAGAGATGTCGGCGAACAGACCTTTCACAGGCGGTGAAATCATGAAGAAAGTGCGGACTGAGGAAGGAGGAAGAAGTTAGGACAGAGGTGTCCCGGAACGCAATATGAAGATCTCAGGAAGACGGGTTAGCTTGAGTCTCACGGTAGCAAAGACAGCCTCATTCAAGATACCGGCATACGAGGCAATGGTTTAGAAGCAACAGGCCAAAGCCCAGCACCTTACCCCATACATGGTGCGTATGTTGCGTGTTCTTGGGCTGGTCAACTGGGCGCTACACTTACAAAACGTGACCAGAAAGCCGGGTCCTCTGAGTTCGTCTTCGGATAGAAAGATGGAAAATGCCAAGGATTGAATTACCGTACAGGATCAAGACGGAAGATAACAAAGAGAATTATTTTCACACTTACTTGATATGTATTGGGAGAGACTGAACGCCACTTCAGGGGATACTTTGCTTGCTGATTGTGGTTGTCGTACTGGACATAACCCAAAGGGACAGAATCCCAGAAAGTATTCCTAGAAATCATTATCAGGCGGTGAGTCGGTGTTTGCAAAGGGAATTGCGACTCGTTTGGCATTCCAATGATTCTGTTTCGAACGGCATCATCATCGGCTCGCTGCATGGAAAACCCAGCTTTTTTTCCCCATCCAAACAAAGAAGCTAACGTTGGTAAAAGCGAAGCTCCGGCAAACTACAGATCTCACCACTGACTCCATGTGCAATGTGAGGCAGGGGCACCTGAGAAGTGAGCCTCCGTGGCTCCGGACTTTTGTACCCGCCGCCGGCGCCGGTGTGCCCCGCAGGATCGGCCCAACGAAGGGACGTGCCTTGTTTGGTCATCCATGGGCGTAACCTACCTAGGTAGGTGTAGGTAAGCTCCAGTACCTAGGTAGGTGAGGTACCTTATCTCCACAGAGATGGTGCAGCCCTCCACTGGCCTAGCGCGCCACATCCCCGCTAGGCGTGATGAGCTCCCGCAAGTCGATGTCGCGACTTTAGCTTTCGCGACTTAAACTCTGGCGACATTTCTACCGCCGACCAGCTTCACTTCAAGCCCTCCGACCTCCTTCAGCCTCACACGGTGATAGACTTGCAAACTCATTCGAAAGGGAGAATTCCTTCGGCTCGTTCTTGACTCGTCAGTTGCTCGGCGCTCGTCGCGATACTCCCCGCCTTTCCGACCGCCCTGGCTCGAGCGTGCGCGCAACTCGACTGACGTCGCGGAGACTCCGTTCATCTGCGCCTTCCTCCCGTCTCTCCCGTCGTCTTCACCGTCCATATTCTTTCACCCTTACCCCTGGTCTTCATCGTTATTCCTGCCGAACGAGAACTAGGCTTGCTCGGCATTTATTGCGCCACGAACTCGCATTATGGATGACGATGACAGAGGTAAGATCCGCACGCACTTAGGCTAACACTCAGCTGCTGACACGTTTTGGCGCACAAGATTCAAACGCGAGTTCCGAGAATGACCAGGACGAAGTCATGGAAGACGTAGATGATGCCGACGGCGACGTGGAGCCCGAGGAGGAGGACAACGAATACGACCAAGAAGATGGTGAACGAGAAGAAACCGCCGACGACGCACAAGATAAGGGCGACGACGAGGCTGCGGGGGACCAGAGAGACCGATCCAGAGGTGACTCGGCGGCTGCAAGGTCGTCGAAGGGCAAATCACCACAGCCATTCTCAAGCCTGTTTCCTACCGTGCGACCCGAGGCTGTCAACGCCAGACTATACGATATCGTCCCCACAATGGCTGCCCCGCAGGCCACGAGCATCAACGCTATTGCCATCACCCCCGATCTTCGATACTGGATGACAGGCGGATCCGACGGCTACATTCGTAAATATGATGGCCCGGGCACCATCAACGGCAAGCAGCTTCTCACGGTAGCGCAAAGACATCCCTTTGTCGACAGCGTCGTCAAGGCAGGCATTCTGATGTCTTATTGGGAAAACGAGGAACCAGGACCCCCAAACCCGAGGGGTAATGAAGAACATGTTCTGTCGCCTGTTTATTCTCTAGCAGTACACTCTCAAGCTCTCTGGTTACTGTCTGGACTGGAGTCCGGAGGCATCAACCTTCAAAGCGTGCGCCACGACGAAGGCAAGCGTATCACATGTCTTCAGCAACACACCAACGCCGTGAGCGTCTTATCATTAGCGCAGGATGAGAAGAGCGTGCTGAGTGGCAGTTGGGACAAGAATGTCTTTGACTGGGATCTGAACACAGGAGCCGTGAAGCGCTCTTTCGATGGCAGTGGAGGTCAGATATCTGCTATTGAGTTACGCCCAGTCAACGGTGCGCCCATTCCAGCAGATGCCATGGAGGAAGAAATCAAATTTGACGCGACCTTCACTTCAAACAATGGGAAGCCCATGCAGAACGGTACTACTGGTGATGCGAACGGTGCTGAGTCTCAGGTCCCTCAAGCATCCGGCGACGGGGCCGAGGGACAGGCGTCTCCTGCTCATGAATCGCTATTCGGTGGAAGCGATACTGGCTCATTGTTTGGGGACAACGTTGGTGGCAACTACGGCGGTGATGAGGATGACGAATTCTCCAGCGCGATGGGAGACATGGGCATGCCGACTCTTCATGATAGCTCTGGACAGGACGGCGGCATGGATCACTCCGCCGACATCGACATGACCAATGCCTTCAACGCCGACACGAATTCGGCACCCGCTGTCCAACCACCAGAAACGGGCAGTCCTGAAGCTTCAAGGATTCAAGCTCAGGCGCACACCACAGACACCAATGCCATAGCCGCACAACTGATGCAAGATGTTGCCAATGCTGAAGCCAAGACCGCATCAAACGTTGCGGAAAATGTAGCAGCACCCGAGGAGCAGCCGTCAGAACCAGCGATAGGATCTCCGTCCATGATATTTGCAGCCGACCCTCCTCCTCCAGCTATGGACCCCACTCAATCAGCCGACACTGTTTTCTTCTCTGCAGCCATAGATGGCCCAATTCGACTTTGGGACCGGCGTGTTCAGGACCCGGTCGCGAGGATAGGCAATCAACGTGGTGTACCTCCTTGGTGCATGGGTGCATGCTGGAGTCCGGATGGCAACTGGATCTACGCGGGCAGGCGCAACGGAACGGTGGAAGAGTACAGCATACATAAAGCCAGAAGTGGCTGGGCGCCCGAGCGAACTTTGAAGCTTCCTGCCGGTAGTGGAGCTGTGAGTGCCGTTCGAGCAATGCCGAACGGACGGCATCTGGTCTGGTAAGTTATTGACCAACTACGTTGTCACGTTGTCAAAACCTAGGAGCTGACTTGTCATAGTGCATCGCACGATATTATGCGTTTGTACGACCTGAAAGACACACGCGCCTTCAAGCATTCCACCGTTCCCTTCCTCATTATTCCCGGCCCCCCGCGTGCCGGCGTCATTTCGTCCCTGTATATCGATCGGACTTGTCGCTTTATGATTTCTGCCGCCGGAACACGTGGCTGGGAAGGGACCAGCACGGAAGTCCTGATAGGATACGAGATCAACGTGACCGCGGACAAGTAATCGGCCCTTTTTTTTTTTCTGGATAAGACGACTTGCCTGGAGACGAAACTCGTTCCTACAGTTGAGGGAGTCAGGATAGGGCTCTTGGCGAAATCATTTGATTAGATTGGCCGCATTTGTTTGGCGTTGGAGAAGCCACGGCGCTTCGTGTCCCGGAGGGCAAGAATCAATACCCATTCCCAGATTTCTTCCATGTCTTTTTTAATCCCTTCCGGTGCTGCATATCAGTCCCACTGGGTTTCCTTGAAACCTATCCAAAACTTCTTATAATATTTTTTTGGGGCTAAGTTGTCGGCATTTGTGCTCGATATGCGGGCGTCAACACGGCCGATCGGCAACAACCGTTTGGCTTCCAGATTCCATTGCGGCTGAACACGTATATTGGTTTGGCCTTTGGCATTCTACGCATGCTATATTATCGCCCTGCGAGTATTAATCGAGGCACACGTAGGCCCTCCACGCTCAAGTCTCATTTTGTCCACTGCCCACCTAGTACACGTATCTAAAGCCAGCAGCTCTCCTCTCTTGCGTCAAGTCAACAGCCATCTTCTCACCTCCCTCCGCTGTGGCCACCGCCTCCTGTTCCGCCTTCGCCAGTTTCTTGTTTTCCCAAATGTGCAGGTAACGTAGGACGAGCGCGAGCACGCCGACCATCAAACACAGGACGGCATTAGCACTTCCGCCAGGGACGTACTGGGGGCCGGTACTGCTGGGATACTAAGATGGGGATGTCAGTCGAAACAGACCTCCTTTTTTTCATACAAAGACTTCACTAACCATGTAGCTTCCATAGATTGAGGCGGTGTTTCCTGACGCGGCAGTCAGTTCATACGTCCACCAAAAGACGTGGGAGAAGGGGATTTGACTACGAACCTATCATGTTGGCAATGGCAATACATGCTGAGCGCTTGACGAGTGGTCGAGGAAAGGAGTTGGCAACCCATGAAACGATAATTTGGTCTTGAGGTTATGTGAGCGAGTGTCGGCTTATCAACCAGTTTGATTACCGTGATGGCTTACATGCTGAGATAGCGCCCATGGGCATGAGGAACATGGCAAAATAACGAACACCGACCACGCTTGATCTGGTCGCGATGGCGTTGCCCACCGCTGACACAAGGGTCAAGCAACAAATGTGGATGGAGCGGTCTTTGGTCTTCGAAGAGGAGTAAGTAACGCAGACCGAGATGAGGAAGGTCGCCGCCTGTTGATCGTGTCAGTACGTGTGTGTCTTTCACGATTCACGGCCGAAGAAATCGTCTTACCCAAGCCGGTGCGGTAAGCCAAAGCGTGTTGATCTTCCCGTATCCGAGCGTTCCAACAATGGTTGGGAAGAAGTACTGGAACGTCTGGGTGACCAGACTGACGTGCTGCATCAGGATGAAGATGTAAAGGCGGTAGTCACGCACAGCCATCTTGACGCCGTCCCACATGCTCTGCTCGCCGTACGTGTCGGCTTCCTGGATGTCCTCGATCAGGCGCCACGCAGCGTACGCCCGTTCCTCTTCGGACAGCCATTTGGTTGTGTGAGGGTAGTCCGGGAGAATCCACATCGCGACCAGAGCAAAGGCGATGGCGACGACACCTTCCTGTCCGCGCGGTGTTCTTTGGTCACTAGAGAAGCTTTGAAGGCCTCGAGAGAAAGTGCTTGCTTACGATTATGAAGAGCCATCTCCATCCTGCGATGCCCATGTCGCCCTCCAGATTGCCGAGAATGGCTGCGCCGAGAAGGCCGCCAAACATGTTTGCCAATGCGTTTCCAGCGTATAGATATGCAATTCTCCTGGTGAGCTCGGCGCGGGTGTACCATGAGCTCATAAGAAACACGGCGCCCGGGAAAAATGGTGCCTGGCGGCGGAATCAGTGTGCGTGTTCGAATCAAGGCACGATGGCACTCACCTCAACAAAACCAAGGAAGAACCTGATCACTACCAGGTGTGTAAAGTTCTTCGCCCCGGCGTTACAAGTCGACACGACACCCCAGAGACAACAAGACAACGCCAAGTAGAAAGACGGTCGAACGCGTGTCAGAAGCAGGTTGGAGGGAAGCTGCATGAGGAGGTATCCGACGAAGAAGATGGATGTTCCCAGGTTGAAGTCGGTCCCTGACATGCCCAGGTCTGCTTCCAAGGTCCCTTGTCGTGCTTGCGCGAGGTTGGATCGGTCGAGGAAGTTGAGGAGGTACACTAGAATCTGCTTTTTAGTCCCGAACCACACTGACGTTGAAAGAAATGCCCCCCCGCGCCCTTACTTATGACCAGAGTCGGCATCAAGCGCCGGTCGACCTTTTTCAGCAAGCCCTTATCAAACCCCCTGTGCCAGGCCTCATCCTGACCGACAAAGTGCTGCGCCCATTCCTCGGGCGTTGGATTTGAAGCCGTAGGCCTGAACGCGGTCGACGCCGGCGTCTCATCCTGCTCGATGCTGGCTTTCTTCGCGTCCATGGCGTCGGGAATTCTCAAGCACGCAGAAGACGACGTGAGCGAGGTTCGACGATATAAGGATCAGACGGTCCACGTCTTACGGAGCGGCCCAGCTCCTCTACTTGTACGCGAGACGACGCGGGACGAATTCCTTTACCCCGTGGGGGGCTGGATGAGGGGACGACCGTGGGGAAGAGGGGAAGGATGGGCATGCTCTCCTGTTCGGTAGATTCGCCTGCCGAGGTGACGTTGGTCTTGCTTCTCGGACTTCTCGCCGATCAACTAACAGTTCTTTCTATGCGGGGAAGTGGAGGAGTGGTGTTGCAGCTTACCGCAACTTGGCGCCATCATCACTGGCTAATGGATGTGTCTGTGCCATTTGACAAATGCCGGAGCTGGGGCCAAAGAGCTTCGTGATTGGTACTTTCGTGGCGAACCAAAGGTGATCGTGCAATCGCAAGCTGGGGATGAACGCACAAGATATAACTCCTCATCGTAAGGTCCAAGAACCGAGATTCCCCGACGGAAGCTGATCAACCCAGCCATCTCGCCCAGATAAGTCAGATCCAGTACGCTGGAAACAGTAATGGGAATGGTATCAACTCGAGCACGATGCATGGTTCTCGCTGAGAACCTTCGGCGACAAATTATGGGGGTCGCGCATGATGTTGGAAGGGTAGAGCGAACAAAGCGTCGGCCTGCCCAACGAGGCATGGACGTTCTCCCCTGTAGCTTTCATCAGCCCTGTACGACCCTGCGACATCGTCTGAATTTTTATCGAGTAGGGTTGCAAATGAAAACGACCAGCCTTCAAGACCAAGGTCTGATTTCAAGGCAATAGAATACAGAAACGACTGTTCCACAATGGGGGGTTCCACCATGAAGTAAGGGAACAAAAGCACACAGTCGTCAGTAATTGTAAATTGCAGAGCAAACAAAGACACCGAACATTCTCCTATCGCCGGGAATATCCGTCCCTTAAGGAGAAAGACAGGATTATGACTGTTCAAGGAAGCATCATCACAAAGGTGGAGATATTTAGTCTCTTCAAAACCGATGATGAACATGGTTGGTTGTCTACTGCGACTTAATCTTGTCACATCCCGATCGCCGGCCTTCAACAATACGAAGTCATAAAGCCCGCCCAGACACTCACTATACCGCCGAACCATCACTTTGCTGACGTATCGTGGTATGTTGTCCTACCTCAGAACCCTGCTTCATCGCAAGTGGCGTGCAGATCCCCAGGTCGCCGTTACCGAAGACATTATACCAAGTCAGCGCGAGCCTCTTTCGCAGTACCCAAATGCCAGGGCTCGTCTGCCAAGAGGTGAGGTTGAATCGCAAAGCTGCGATCTGTCTGACCTCGGGCTGTTGGACTGCTCTGATGTCTTCGAGTCACCTTCACCGAGACAGACGCCGATTCAAGGACCCCGGGTTGAGCGTGATTACAGCCGCAACCTGTTAGGACTTCTGACCTCTGCCGCTTCCGAATTGACGCCAGAAACAGTCTTCGACTTGCTCCTAGAGCGAAGATCAGATGGTAGACCGTTCTGGGACCTGACCGGCCCCGTCGAACCGACCTCCAGACTCAGTGATGTGGACGAGGGTAAGAACAAAGATAGGCCGAGGGTCCAGGGGAGGATGCGGCCCGTTGGACCTGACCCCGTCGACGACGAATATGACGCAGATGCTGAAGATATGTGGAACTGCGTTGGGAATAAGCCGCAAACTCGTTTCCCTCCAGACCCGAACATCTCATAGCTCTCCGCAAAGAACAGAACGCAGGATGACCTTGAAGCATGGCGAACAATGGGAGAAAAAGAACAGACAACGGTCGTCGGTAAAAGTAATGTTTGCGAAGACTCATAGAACATGCAGCGAACCGTAGATCAGGTACATTGATCGGCAGACAACGCAATCGGGTTTCCTTCGTTCCTCAATCCTCAACAAGTAGAACGAGATGGCCAGTTCAATCAGTCGACTCTGCCGTGATCGAGAGAAGAGATGCCTTCCACGACGTAGCCTTTGAATTCGCGGGCGGGAATGTGTTTGTCGAACAAGATGTCGAGCTCTTCGTACGTCCGTCCCATCGTCTCTGGAATCCGGAAGAAAGCCCACACAAAGCACAATGCGGCAAGACCGCCGAAGAAGAAACCAAGCTTACCCTGCATGTTCGCTTCATCTGGGTTGATCATATACGGGATGGCGACGGTCATGATGATGCCGAGGACACCTTGGGCAGCCGTCGCAAGAGCGATCGTCTTTGATCGCACCCTCGTCGCAGAGGCCTCAGAGATGAGGACGAAGCAGACGGGTCCGACCGATAGATTGTAGGCGAAGTTCCATATCAGCATGAGGGATGACTCGGCCCATGTGACGCCTGGAGGCCGGCCAGGGACACAGTCCAGAATCCCGATAATAAGCTGCAGGATGACCAAAGCAGCCAGGCCGGTAAGATATATGATCCTTCGGCCGTAGTGGATCAAGAAGTACCAAGAAATGACCGTTCCGAGAAAGCCAACAGCTTGAGGGGAAACAAGTCAGACACAAGGAATTGCTATAGAAAGACAAAACAGCAGCTTACCGAGGAAGCCGATGGCCATGTCGAAAGCCTTGTCAGTAGGCAGGCCAGCTTGCTGGAAGAAGTATGTGCCGTAATTGATGAGATAGATACCGCTCAGGACCTGCGTACAGTACGCACCGACAGATATCTCTGTTCGTCTCAAGTTGACGCCCTTCAAACAGTCCTGGTACGTGCTTCCCGCTTCGAGTTCCTGCTCCAGTCTGTCGGTCTCTATGATGAAAGCAAGACTGGCGGTCACGTCGACCTTTTCCGAAGCCAACCGACGAAGACTCCTCTCCGCCTCATCCATCCTCTCCTTTCGGACCAGCCACCAGGGACTTTCTGGGACGAAGAGTAGACCCGGAAGAATGACAAGAACCCAGAACCATTGAAGCGCAAAGGGTAAGGAGTAAGCCCAGTGATTCTCGAGTTTCGAGGTGCCAGCCGTGACACCGTTGGCCAGGAGTTGTCCGGCAACGAAACAGAGGTTGACGTAGGATGTCAAGTGGCCACGGAGCGCCGTAGGACAAACCTCGGATGCGTAGGCCGGGGCAATGACGACGTACGTGCCGAGAACGAGACCACCGAGCAGCTCGCCCACTAGGAGCACAGACAGAGAACGAGCGAAGAACTGAATGAAGACGATGGCGGCTGTCAGAAAGACGCAGGCGGCAAATGTCAACTTACGGCCGAACCAATCCATGGGATAGGCAGCAAAGAGAGCGCCGACGACTTGGCCAACCGGGTTACCCATTGACAGCCCGGTCTGCCATGCTGCGCCTGCACTAATTATTATTATTAAGCTGAAGTCGGGGAAGCGGCTCTCTTACTGATAATGTACTGGAAATTGTCAGCAGGAATAGTGGTATGGGGATCTGATAGACTCACAGAGCCTTGGTACTCGTAGCCAAAGTCTCTTTGGAATTGGGGCGTCGCATAGAGGCTACCTAGTAGTTGAGGGTCAAAGGCTAGCATGATGACCCCGAGAGACACAAAGGCTGACCATCCTATGGCAGCGGGATAGAGCCTGACGGCCTGCGAGAAGGTCAAGTTGTGCTCGAGGCCAAATGTTTCAGCGAGGGCGAAATCGTCGGCACCGGGCTTCGCGTCCGGACCTGTAACGATTGTCCCAATGTCTCTGGTGCTCATTTCGGAGCTGGTATCGCAGGACGAAAGGTTTACTCGCGAGAGAAGAGGTTGGATTTCCTCGTCAGCCACGGCCGGTCCAGACGGGTGTTGGGGAGACATGTTCGTCTTATTCCCAGCCAAGCACACGGCACCGGGTCACGTCCGGTCGTTCACGGGTATCGGTATCAGCGACCCCTCATCTCCGGCAGATGCCGGCGAGAGTCCCGAGTGGTTCTTATCTTTGATGGTGGAATCCAGCTGCAGGGTGAAAGCAGTCGGAATGGCTGTTAGAGAGACAAGGTCGACAGGGGATGTGGTGTGGCGAAGTTGGAGAGTCCCGGGGTGACACCACCGATTTAAGCCCAATCTGGGGAAAGGCTCCAGCGCCTCGGCAAGGAGTTTTGATGCTCGGCGCACAGGGCACGTTGCCGTATCCCGCTGCGGGATCATGGAGATGCTGCTGAGGTACCGCAGGTACCCATGTAATCAGACCATGCAACAACCACAATATAACAACAAACTTGGTGCTATTCCCAGTGCTGATCATGGAGATGCTGAGGTGCTAGAGGAAGACGGATGGATTAACGGCACGCGTCCAAGAAGTTGAAATCGCCCGCAAGTCAATGTTATGATCTCATCTTATTAGAGACCTGGCTCATTTGAGATATGACGCTGTTACTCACGGTGGGATATAAGTTGAAAGGACCCAATACGGGAAAAGCTACCTACGTGGTGGAGCCATGTTGTATACCTACGCCTTGAAGCTGGCCAGATGTGCTGGCGAATCTCATGATTGTGCGTACTTCAGCATCTCATGGCTAAGTAAGGTGCCTTTGTGGGCAAGGGGCTGATGTGGCGGCACATCTATCCAAGGATGCGTTGAGGGGACGTTGGAAAGAGCCGAGACAGACCACGTCAAGACAGTCTCGGTCGGGAGATTCAGCAGGCATAAAGACGTTGATTTCGACTGATAGGAGTAGTACCTCGGCCGTCTGAATCTCGATCATGGGTTTGACGAGGGGAATCTGAGTTGAACTTCCACTAATCGTCTACTTGAACCGTTACACTTGGCTTCATATGACACCGCCAACGACGAATCGGTCTCTCGTCGACTTACAGCTTCACGTTTTCAAGTCTCAACTGGCGAAGAGGCGGAAATGTTTTCGACAAGAGTCGCCCTTTTTTTTAAAAATTTTTTTTTAGGTGGTGCTGAGAAGCCTTTCTGGGGCCGTCTCTCACTAAAAGACGCGTCAGTGACTTCTCAGTTAACTGTCATTAAGTGTATGTAGGCAGCCATCTGCGAGGACCACCCACCAGTGGCCGGCCTCGCGAGTCCGTGAATGGGTGACGGCCGCAGTCGCCTCGTGCGGCTCCGATGTGGAGGATCGACTCTGAGAGCGATTATTCCTCGTCTGATGCGGAAACACACGAGGCACAATGGAACGACGTTTTGATTTGAATCTATCGATCGCATTTGACATTTGACCATCACCCGTAATGGAACACCTCTTTCGTGAGCGACGCCTCCGTCTCTTTTTGGCCTACCCTTTGCCATTCGTATTCCTGTCCGATGCCGTGTCCGTACCTTTTTGTCCGTATTCACGGCCCCAAGAAAGAATGATCCGAAAACTTTAGAGACTGGTCTCTCCCACAAGGTGATTACCATTATATACTATATCGATTGGCCGGCGGACTCGCTAGCAACAGCTCATGTGACGTGACAAAGGAAATGACTTTTTTCTGTTTCGCAAAATAAAACCAAAAAGCGAATGTGATCATGGCCCCACGGGGGCGTTGTAGTATTGTACAGGCACCAGCGGCCATTCTGTTGACATTGGCGTCGGTTGTGGTGCATTTTCGTCGACAACTGTGCTCGAGAAGCTCTCCCAGTCCTCAAAGACGATGCCGTCGGGTATGTAGTTGAAGTTCATGGGCTGTGCTTCTTGCGGCGGCGGCGGCAGCTCTCTGTCAAGTGACGCCCTGCGAAGAGGTTCTGTTGAGGCGCGCGACTGTGGTGGGTGGAACAAGGGCCCCGGCATCATCGACTGCGCCCTCATGTGGTCCATGAAAGGCGTTGGTGAGGACTCCTGTGACGACAAAACGGGAGGCTGAGGAGATTGTGTCGGCAGAGTTTGAGATGGTACCGAAGGAGGCGGGAGGAGGGGCTGAGAGGAAAATTGCTGTGGCATCGTGGGGGGAGGAGCGTAACATTGTTGATATTGCATTGGCGGCGATGCAGGCACTGGAAGAAATACGAGGTCGGCGAGCTTGTAAGCGATGGAGACGATCGACTCGGCCTCGGAAGTGGAGCCCGAGAAGAACTCGAGGAGATCCTGAAGCTGGCCAGGGCTTTCGTTCTCCATGAAGCCCTGAGCACGGCCAGTCTGTGTCGGGTTCCAACTGAAGTTGGGCTGGCGCCCGCTAAACTCATGTGCCTTTGACATGAGGATATCCTTCCATGCTTCGTGGATCAGGGGCTGATGGAGAAGGCCGTAGATGACCCTGGAATGCATCCAGTCAGACTTTGTCTTTCCAGACTCGAAATGTCTCGCTACGTGCTCGACGTGGCGTTCTCTTGAAGGGTGGAGAGCTGAACAGAAGCCACACGCCCAGTACTTCCTCCTCTTCAGATACTTGACCACCTTTTCGGAATGGGGACATGTCTTGCAGCCGTGAGACGCCTTATGATGCTGGTTGAAGGTGTTGGCGCCCCAGAAGCTTCTGTTGCATCCAGGCTCGGGGCACGGGTACTTCTTCCAACGCTCATGGAATTCCTCCTCATGACGCTTCCAGTCGTACTTGCGCTTGAATCTCGTCTCGCAAGATGTGCACCAGTAGAAATTGAAACGACCAGGACCCCATCCAGTTTGGGCGCTGGCTACCTGAGGAAGGCCGCCCGGGACAGCATTGGGTGCCGACTGCTGACAAGGCGAGGGGTTCTGGGAGGACTGCGAGTAGCTGGTCGCAACGGTCGCGTTCGATTGGGCGGAGCCCATAGACCAAATACTGGCGTGGCCGGAGGAACCTGAGCTCGTCGAGGAGACTGAAATCCGCGGTCGGTGACCAATATGGCCATGGTGCATGGCTGGGGGCACAGTATGGAGGTTAGCAGGGCGGCTCCGTTTAGTTGGGTCACAGGGAAATAGGCAGCAAGCACAAACCTCGTGTGGAAGCATCCTCCATGGGGGCATCTGGCTGGGGGGGCTGTTGTTGCTGCTGCTGAAGCTGCTGCTGTTGCGCTCTGTCGTCGGCCTCCCACATCTGCAATAAAACCTCGCGCGAAAGTCCCGAGCTCTTCAAAGCCTCAAGCGTCTGCCTGGCATTCGCCAGCACATCGGCCGGAGCATCTTGCATGGAGTGATCCATCTCAACGTCTTCCAGTCTCTCTCCTTTACGCAGCAAATGCGAAGTGAACGTGGTATCGGTCTATCAGATTCTGGTTTGGTGCAGTACGGCGCGGCGGGAATGAGACGATGGGTCGAGGTAACGACAGCGATGTGGGCGAGCAGGGCGCGGCGACGGTGCGATGACAGAGATGTGACGGTTGGTATTGGCGTTGGCGTGTGGTAAGATCGGATTGCGGGTGGAAGTAGAAAGCAGAAGGATGTTAGGAGAAGCAGAGCAAGGCGGCCCAGGGTACATAGGGCAAAGTCCAACGGGCGACAAGAAGTAGGCAGTCGTCGATTCGAGGGTCTCGCGGAGGAGGTTGTGATGGGAAACGAATGTGGTGGGTTAGACAGATATTAAGGGCAAAGGTAGGTGAAGGTCAAGAGAATGGTAAGGTGTGTGAAGTGGATGGAGGTACTGATAGAGGAAGTAGAGGTAGTAGAAGAGGTATGTGCGGTGCGAAGTGGAGCGGAGCTAAGATGAGAAAAGAATGGCGGTGGTGTTGGTGGTGGTCGGGGTCGCTCTGTGGGAAGCGAGCGAATGTGTGCTATGAATCAAAGCCAGCGGAAGCTTGGGCAAGTTAGTCAGGAACCTAGCGTGGACAGCGACCGACTAGGGGGGGCGGCGCTAGGGAACTAGGGACTAGGTAGATAGGTTGGGACTGGGAGAGAGGAAGGAGGGTGGGAGTGGAAGGGGAAGGGGAAGAAGAGGAAGTGGAAGAGGGAGTGGGAGGCGTGCAGCTTTTTGCAGCGACTTGGGCGTGGTTCGTTGGAGGTGTGAGGTGTATGTACTTTTACTACCGGTAAGGTAAGGTAGGTAGTGTATGTAGATGCAAGGAACTAGGAGCTGGAAATGGTCGGATCGTGAAAAAGGAAAGACAACAGAAAGGAAAACAGGGACCTCACAGCTGTTAGCGCGCTTCTTCCAGTATTCCTGGCCGATGCCAACATTGAAGATGACGGGGCAGACTGTCCGTACGGAGTACAGTTGGGAGAGGACAGCCCAGACAAGCAAAAGACATGTGCCGAGGGTTGCAATTGTTAACAGTACCTGCTTAACCCATTGTATGTAAGAATAGGTGAAGTCTCTGTATGTCTGTGAAGCCGCTGCTGCGTCTGCTTCTGCATATGCAGGCCGACAGATATTGCACTTGTCAATTCCGTCCGATGTTTGGCCTATTCGTCCCTAGTCATTTGGGGGCAGGAAGAGGGAAAAAGGAAAAAAAAAAAGGGCAAAAAGGGGAGGGGGGGGCCAGGAGTACTATGGTATAGGTGATCTCTCCCCATCCCCCTCCCCCCCTAGCCAACACATCACAACCCGGTCCTGGACATGGAAAACCTGGTCCTGGCTCCTGGCTCCTGCTGGCACTTGAGGACGAATAGCTTTGGAGATGGATTCCGTTATGGCAGCAATTAGCATCAGCAAGCCGATTGACTGACTGATTGATTGCCAACTTTCAGGAAAGTAAGCAAACCGATATTATTCCTTTTTCTTTCCCTTTTCCTTTTTTATTTTCTTTAACCCCGGCTTCTCCTTCAAACTCTCGCCGTTGCGCGGCCTATGGTCCTGTACTGATTCTCCGTGGCGATGTACCCGTGTTTCCCACTAGTAACGCGTAGGACTACCATCACCAAGATGCAGACGAGGTGTGTTTCAACTCTCCTGGAATATGTGTATGTACCTGGTTGGAACGCAGCGCAACGCGACGGGAGTGCACAAGGTAAAGACGGGGTATCCTATCCTGCCTACCTTATCCGCCGTATCTGCGTGCTGGCCCTGGTACTGGTAGGGCGAAGGTCACGATGCGATGCAAGACCAGCGCAAACAACAGCAGTCGGGGGCGTGGTTGTATTACCCTGGATGGGAAACGGGCCATGGGGAATGGTCTCGAAAATCAACAGGAGCAAGGAGCAGGGTCGATCCCGCGATGAAACGAACTTCTCCGCGCGTCATCGTTCGGTTACGGCTGACGATCTTCTCACGAGTGGTGCGCTCCGCGTCCGTGGGAAGAGACCATACCCAACCTATCTTTGGTCCATAGGCAATTGAGCTTTGCGTTCGGTGCATGCAGTTCGAATTGCAGGTGCAGGCACAGGCACAGTCAGGGTAGGGGATCATGGATGTGAACGCGCTTAGGAGTGCGCGTGCGATAACGAGGCGTGTGATGCGGCTGTTTGAGACAAAAGCTGCTCGTCCCAATTCGGGCTAAGTGGGCGTTGGCAGGAGGTCGCGGTTGGACTAGCGAGGACGAGTTGGGACGAAAGGAACGAGCGGACGAACGATGCACGCAATATGGCAGGACCTAAGAAGACGAATGGGAAAGAAAAGAAAGAGAAAACCCCGAGAACGAGTTGGTGAGCTTCAGCCTCGACTTGACTCGACCAGACCAGAGGATTAATCAAAGTAGGTGCGAAGACAAATAAATGGCAATTGGGCGAGAGATACTACTGAGAAATGGAAAGGCCCGGCGTGGGTGGTAAGGATTAACGTTGAAATGCGAGTGATGTGACGGGACGGCGGGTGAGATGAGACGAGGATGCCATCGGATGGAATGCAGCTTCGTTGGGTTAATCCTAGTTGCAGTTGGGATACGTAGTATGGGGGGGGAACGGACGGGATCGAAGGAAAAGAAGACGTGAAGGAGAGACCAAAGGAATAAGGTGAGGCAGTTATGGTAGACACAAATGGACAATAAACAATAGACGATGGACAATGGACAAT
The DNA here is from genome assembly GCA_036785465.1 of Colletotrichum agaves. Taxonomy (NCBI): domain Eukaryota; kingdom Fungi; phylum Ascomycota; class Sordariomycetes; order Glomerellales; family Glomerellaceae; genus Colletotrichum; species Colletotrichum agaves. Next base: position 60,089 of record JAXISO010000166.1, read on the forward strand.
TCGATTGATTGATTGTGCGTGGACCGAGGCATACTAGAAGCATAATTGAAGAAAAAAAAGGCAAGAAAAATCGAAGCTACACAGCAGCCAGTGCTTCCGCCTCTAGTGTTCCTTCCTCCCAGAGGAGCTCATGAACGCAGCAAGCCAGCAAGTCAGCCAGCACAGCAGGAACAACGCAGCATGACACAGCATAAGCATTCCCGCTTAGGACAAAATCTGCACCATATCAATTGTGAGGGTTCATTTCGGTGGACACCGGCGGCTAAAAGGTATAGTCCCGGACAGAGTACTAAAGAGCGCGCTAGGAAGCAAGCAAAAGAAAGGCTCAAACTGCGAGAGAATTTTTAGAAGGAGGAGACGTGCGGGAACGGCGCGAGGCACAAGCGCTGGGTACCTTTAACAGGCCTAGATTAGTCTGCTTCTGGCTACCAAAAGATGGGACTTGTGATTCGGAAATCAACTCTGGTGGCGGTCAACAGCAGAACGCCTGCATTTAAAGGGGGGGGGGGGGGGGGGGATTCCGCTAAATCACTGACTTCAGTACCTTCTCCGCTCTCCATTTCAAGTAATCCAAAATAAGTGTGTGAAAGAACTGCGCACGAGCAGCTTGGTCCCAAAAGAGTCTAGCTTCCTTGGTCAAAATATCTTTCCATCACAGAACCTCTTATTCCCTACATTCACTGCGAGTGTTATCTGATAACGGGTTCCTTAACGGCAGCGTGCCTGTCTGCCTCTCATGTTTGTATCCTCTATCCTTTGAAACCCTGGATCACTCCACCCCCCCCCACCCCCCTCAAATGCAAGCAGTTCAGCAGCACTGGGGGCCGCAATCCAGCAAGAATACATCAGTTCCCGGTCTGCGATTTTTGAGCATGGCTTCAAATAAAGAGGAAGAATCAGAAAGACTCGAGGAAACTACTCAATGGCTCATGACTGCCTTACTCTCATTGGTGGAGAGATCACCTGAAACAAATTCAGGACTGCTCACCGACACGCCACTTGCGCCCCAGCGTTTCGAAACAAGAGCAGAGGGAAAAACTGCAACTGCAACTGCAATCTTCATCACTAAATACTAAACAGCAATGAAGCTTTCAAACTCCCACCCAAGAGCTTTCTCTTGCTACTACTGCTAAGACCTCATCACATTGACAGCAACTTAATTGTGTCTTCTTAAGGACAGAGCCCCACCCAGTCTGAAGGTAGTCAAGGTCAGGTCCTTAGCTGACGGCCGTCATACCCGCCCCGGCGAAACCCCTTTTTCTTGGGCTCCAGGAGCTCCTGGGATAATGTGCCAGGGGGAGCTACAGGATGATGCAGGGATGTCTGCAGGGGCCAATTACCAGTTTGGCCAGCTTTAATGACATGATGGGGCGTGATGGAAATAATTACCAAAAAATGCCGCTCTGATTGGTTGGAATTCGCACAGAATACTTCAGTAGACGTTTTTGAAGCTCCTCTCGCGAACCATTTCCCTTTTTTTTTTTTTTTCCTTACTCTTTCTCGTTCCGCTCCTTCTGGTTCTTTTCTTCTCCCGTCTACATCCCTGCCAACTTTTCTGGTCGCCTGGCCATGTTTGCTGGCGATCCTCTCATAATGATCTGCCTGGTGCCGATGCCGCTTGTCAATTGCTGAAGCAGCACCATCCATGGACTTTTATGGATTGGCATACCTTGACGGTACCGTGACTCTGGGTGTGTGGAGCCGAAGTATCTATCGTCAACCGCCCTATGCCAAGGTTACCTTAGGTAGCTTATACACCTACGCAGCCATCTCAAATGTTAGCGTGTCAAGAGTCCCACTGTTACTATCCTGCCGGATTTCACATGACCCTGGTAACAGTGGGACCCTTGACATGCTAACATTTGAGATGCTTGTGTAGGTGTAATTGAGGACTGTCTGTATTTTCTCACAGAGTACCATACAAGTTTCATTACGTATTGCACAAATTGCTCAGTAAGGATGCGTATTCCAAATCGGCCCACGGGATATGCATATCTTGTGCTGAGGCTGCTTACATCGTACGCACGATGACACATTGGATAGTGTCGCGTTAGACGCAACTCAATGTGGACGTGATGGCGACTCGGGGCGGGGAGATGGCGTGGGTGCGAACTGCGGATGTCGAGGACGCCGGCTTTTGCGATCGGTTCGTCTCGTCTTTTTTGGGACCTGCGACTCCCGCCGCCGTTCAGCCATCTTCCCTCCACTTTACCTCAGAAAGTCAGGCTAACTATCAACTTGCGATGAAGCACTCTATTTTGGAGCACATCCAGACCGTCAGCCATGACAAAAGCATGGCCAAGACGATGTGCAATCGAGTTCACGGACCACAATGCGAGTAAGGGGTGGGGTAACCAATCATACTCAACCACTCTCTGTTCGTCTCGAATTAGCATCAATGGCACCAGCCTGCAGCGAAACAACACCATCGTCGTCATGAAAATCGATACCGAAGTGTTCAACCCGACTCAATCACCGCCACTATCCTTGGACCCCTACCCTCCACCCTGACTCCCTTCCGCTCGCATCACGTTATGCTGTGACAGTCACAATGGCAACTACACGTGTAGAGCTGGGCAAGCACGATCCACACTGGCGTCGCCTTACTGGCATAGGCAATTAGGCCCTTGCGTATCACTAGGTAATCTCCAATACTTCGTACACTACACCTCCAGCGCTGGTCATGAACGGACCAACAAGATAAAGGAGCAAGGGAGGACGAGGGTGCGAAGGTAGCCTTAGGGTCCCACACAAGAGCATGCAAGCCAACCTGGAAGATACGCGTACTTGATTACTTGGTAACCTTTATGTCCAAAAAAAGACCAGAGAAAAAAAACCAGATTTTTCCACGCTGAATGAGAAATCAAAACCCACTAGTAGTTATGAAAGATATGTGCACTACACATGCACCAAGGACCATTCATCAGCCCGTCTTACCGCAGACATACGCAGCACGCCTCTTCTGCCCGATGCTGGTGGTTGCTGTCAAGTGGTGATGTAAGAAACTGAACCCTTCACCCACATGCTGCAACCCTAAGGTACCACATTTCATGGAGGGTACAGCTGGGGCTGTAGCCAGAACCACAGACTGAATGCTAAGGTAGTGCATCTGTACAGCGGCGTCTACTCCTAAGCAGCGGTCAAGACAACACTGGACAATGCGGAGTAAGCATGATATGTATGCATGTTGCGCGTACCTTGCGTATCCGTCCCCTGTCTCCAGCTAGAGACGGGTAGCGATGATGACTTCATGGATCACTTTGGGGGGGCTCTCCGACAATGCACAGGCGGTGGCAAGTTGCAACACCATGGTGCAAACATTTCAACAGCCAAGGACAGAGTCAGGTATCCGTGATGCAATCAATCAGCTTCGCATATGCATGCGCACGGCGTGGCACGGTATTTGTAGGCTGGGTGAGTTGAGCTTGTCTACTAATTACAGGTAAGATACAACACGGAGGTAGCATTTGAAGCTATTTGCTTGCTGAGCACCGTCGTCCATCTGACTATGTTAATTGGCAGAAAACTCCTTTAGTGTTAGTGTGGCTGAGTAGGAGAGATACCTGCCAACATTAATGTCCAGGTTGGATAATATTGACTATCTGGACATTATCAAAAAGAGAAAAAAAAAAAAGAATCTCTGCACCGATATTGCGAAGCATGAGGCTTCGGGAATTTCAATGTGAGAAAGAAAGGTCCCAGAGGTGGGGAAACATACCTAAAGTAGGTACCGCCTACCATTAATAGGTTGGGTGCAAGAGAATCTCCCACGTCCAACCCAGGCGTCGGATCCGAATGGAAGGCGCCGCACTTCATTTTGCGTGGCAGCCTATCTGTAAGGTACCTGCCTACCTTCTGTACCTCACCTTATCTAAGACAAGCAAGGCAGGCGCGAATGAATATTCCTCTTCAGACGAAAGACCGGCTCCTGCAGCATCTTATTTTTTTGCCGATTTCGCATTTCCATCCCGGCAATGTTTCACACTTGTTCGCCTCTTTTGGCAACAATGGAACGGATGGGAACCCTCGTCCTGCCCTTCCCCGTCCCTGGCACTTGCCGGTACATGTCAATAGTCAGTCGCCCGCATGTCGTCCGAACCTCGCATGACCGGCCGGACCATTTGATGCGACTGTCACTACGCAGTAAAGCCATATTCTCAGAAGTTCCATCCGCGGCGCGGGAAGAATGGAGCTCTGATGGAGCAAGCTGCGACCCACGAAGCTTGAGAAGTCAAAGTCGAGTGCCCGTGTTGGATCCTTATGGACATGGACATGGGGCCCGCTAGCAATCAAAGAACGAATCGCTCGTCCTCCAGCCAAGCACAGGCACACGGCACGCCATCCCATCTCAACCCATCCCAAGCTTCAGGAACGCGTCCGAGACCAAAGGTACCCAGGTTAGGTCGGCATCTCGCCGAAATCTTGGGTTGCCTATCTTGACCTTACCTGTCTGAACTTGGAAGCAATCGGGCTACTCAGTAAGTGAAGTTCCCAGCCTTCTGCATCCGTATCCGTATGGCCATTCGATTGACATTTGAATACACTCATCAAGGCATCAAGGTGCTTTGCTTCACCTAGCCTGACTACGGAGGTATAACATGCGGTGCCCACAGCTGTTGGCTCTCGATAAGACACACCCGCTGTGAAAATCCCCCCACACCCACATGGCTGTCGTGGCTTTGGATCTTTGACTGACCACTGCCACAGGCCTCCGAAACCCCTGTTCGCTCTCGCTCTGATCTTGGAGTCTTCAATTCGGTCTTCGTGCCCGTGGTCTGCCTCCCTCCTCTTCAGCCATAGCCGCTCGACGACGCGGGCGCTTTCACCTGTTCGTTCGACATACCCGAAAGCTCAGGGCTAGGCTACGCCCTACCGAGGAAGCCAGACCCGTCGCTCTTCCGACTACCGGGTCGATGTCACTTCATCCTGTCGCGACAAGTCACTCCAATAAAGACATGGTCGAGGCTGCTGCAGTCCAATTCGACAAGAGCATCCCCACGACCCAGGCCCGGGGTGCAAACCACTATCCACTGACTGCCAACCGCCGTTATGACCCCGACGGAGCGACGAGATGGAGGAAAAGAAAAGGGGGGGCCTTGCAGTCACTTCAGGGGGGCCCAAGAACACTCAAACAGATATTCCGAGTTTGATGAGAAGGTGGGTTGGCGGCGCACACAAGCGGTTTAGCTGCAGCTCTTGGTGCCGTGACAAGCTTGTGCCCCCGAGATCCGCCAACCGCTGTCAGCACAACAAATGATCTTTTGACGATCGTCCCCTGCCGAGACCATGACTGCTGCGTTGGGGCCGGCTTCTACAGCGTTTGAACTTGATTGCCCACGCCAGAAACCGGATCTGATGGAACCCAAAAACGACTCGTTTGCTTGCTTTTCTGCGACCAACAACGCCCATCGCTCGCCGTCGTTGCTCGTAATGCGGCATCATGAACCACGCGACCGAACCCGGCGCCGACGCACGCCGATGCCGACATCGACAACGACTCGCACTCTGAGACTTTGGCGCCCCCTTCTCCGTCTCTGCCTCCACCTCCCCCGTCTATCCCCCCATGTGTCTGTCCGTCAGCCTGTCTCTCACAGTCCGCCTCTTGTGTCTGAGCCACTGGTTTGCAAAATGTCACCCATGTACCATGCGCTAAAACGCCGTACAGCACTGTCCAACGGCTCTGCTTCCCGCCCTTGATGTTGTCGTGTCGGCAACCCGGGCTCGTCCTCCTCATCGGATAAGAAACTTAGCTTGCCCAAATCATTGCGTGTTCTTTGCCTTCATGCAGCATTAGCAGCGCCGACTTCCGCAGCGGACGCCAAAAAGTCAATTCGACAAGCCGCAGTCTTGGCTCCCATTTGTGCTGCACCCACTACGAATACCCCTTGACATGAGAAGAAAGGTCTGCTTGCCAGTGCGCATGTTTCAATAACGGGACGGGCTGTACAAACACGAGCAAACCCGGTGACTTGCTGCTCACCAAGCGGCCCGTGTCTGACCGTTTGAGGAGATTAGCACTGCACCTACTTCCAAGTTCCGAAGGCGTGGCGTGGCCGCCAGCTCCGAAGTGGGATTGGCGCCGGCAAGCAACTCCCCAACCCGAACCCAGCTCGGCTTCTCTCCATGCGGATGCGTCACGGCACCTCGCAACCTCGCCCAATCCACGCTTCTTGGTCTGACCTCTCCATCTGACGGACGCCATACGAGGCTTATGGACTGACGAAGATCTCCGTCTGCTATCTTGCTCCTCCAATTTTCGCATAAACAGCCACACTGGTATCCTCGAAGATGCATCGGCCATTGTCTCTTGACGTACACCAGACCCGGTCTTCGGCCTGTGGCGGAGCGGCTCCCCCTTGTTTTCGTGACGGTGTCTTTCTCTCATCCGATGCAGCGCTTAAAAGTAGTTCAAGCCATAGCGCTCCCAAAGGCCCAGACGACCGTCAATGCTTTCCAGGCCCACGGTTGCTCGCTCTGCCATCCCATCATGGTCTGATGAATCTAATCATCCGAGTCTCATCAGACTAAAGCGCGAACGGGTGCCCTATTTCAGGAACGCGCACGTTTAGATCCTGTCGGCCTCGAATATCTTTTTTATCGCGTTAAACCTTGTTCAGCCTTCGAGCCCGTCGCGTTCAGATAACGTGGCGAGCACAATGTCGAGCTCCAATGTGGCAGCCAGCCAGCCCACTTGATCGCCCGCCATGGTATCCGAGATCTGCGGCATGGACTGCTCCCCGCAAACTTCCGTAAGCACAGCTTCGACGCTCACGCCCACAAGTTCCGTGCCATGGTTATTCCGCACCGCTTCCGCGAGATCACCAAGTTTCGACCGTCACTGGCATCGGTTCAATTGATTTGGTGTGGAAGAGGCCGCCTGCCTTTCCTTTGGCACTGACCATCTGTCTTGTTTGACAAACCCACAGACACGAGAACCTCATTTCCGAAGAAAAACGCCTTCTTCCCAAAGCGGACCTCTGCGACACTCAGGATCTGTCACTCAGCTCCAGAAGGACAATATTTTCAGGGGGCGTCTGAGTCCAAGTGGAAGTGCAAACGGTTCTATCGTGCGATTCATGAGATCTGGTCAACTCTATTTGCAGCATGCAAGCGTGCATGTATTTCGAGGATCCGATCTAAAAGCGTTTCCCTACCGAAGGTACGCGCCTGTGTTATGCGCCAAGCATACCTACACGCGCGCGTGGCTCCGCACTTCAAGCCTATCCCGTAGCGTCGCTCCTGTCCTCGCTACATCTATTTATGTTCTCCGACCCCCAAAGCTCTGGAACTTTCGGAGGAGACCATCTTCGAGCTCGTCTCGAGGATGTCCAAGCAAAGTCAGGCAACCATGGTCCTCAACAGATCGTCACGTGATCGTGTCGTGAATAAGGCGAGCTCTGCAAAGGGGTATCCATGAACGGTCACAAACACAATTGCTTTCAGACCATGATCGCCAATCGCTTGTTAATCTTTTTCTCCCAAGTTCTGCTTGAGCTCAGTGACATTGACTTGCCATGATCCGGAGGCAAAAGTAAATACTTACCCTCTGTGATGCGGTTTGCTTTTTGGGGAATTCTCTTCAGGTTGATTACGCAAAAGTAGTTCTCGCACGATGGAACAGGTCACGGCCTCTCAGCCGCAAAGCTGATGTCTTTAAGCTCGCTCGAGCATATGATCGCTCATTGAAACCATGTAGCTCAAGAGTTCAGAGCAAAGGTGATGGGTACTCTAACCCTCTTACATGCTATGATCTCTTCTTAGGTAACCCTTGAGGCACTGCTAGCACAGCACCGAATCATGCATCACCGAATCTTAACTTCAATCGCGCGGTCGCACGAGTCGAAGGTGGTTGTATAGATCGACAGGTATTGATGTACACTCTCTGAACCGTCCGAAACGCCTAAGATGGCGGGTGGGCGTGCAAAGGGACTGGGTTTCGCCGCAGATGAGGAGTGCCAAGATCTGTTGTCGATCACGTCGCACCTTATGGATACACCCAAGCTCACCCCAACTTGAGCGGACCTCTGGTCGGTTTGGTTCCTTGCGTCGGACTGATCAGGATCTTCCAAATGACGTGGAATTGTTCTTCGTGTGCCTTTTCATGCGGTCGTGGTGTGTGGTACGCCTCCGCAGTTGTGTCGATCATGGGAGAATAGGGAATCCCATGGCTGCTCAGCGAAAACACCATGTTTTGTGGCGGCTTTGGTCGAGAGTCTTGAAGATCCATGGTCGCGGTAGATCTCCCTCAACGCTGTGACGATTGGAATTCCGGATCTGGCTTCAGCGAACTGTTGCGGCTACGACGCCTTGGGGGATGGATGCCTTGGTAATGACCACTGCAAGATGCGTCTCCCCAGTCGATGAATCATTGCTTGCTTTCGGTTGTATTTTCTCTTTCATCAAATTATGAGACCAGGACTATCTCTCGAATCTTGTGATATTGTTTGGACCTTCTCCTCTGCTTTGCGGCAGCCCGCATCACACCAATCTCATGAAGCTGCTCTCGGTGGTCAACTTCGGAATGTTCAGTGGGAACAAATGCCTCATCGATTGCTGCAGCGACATGAGAAGTCAAAGGAGGATCGGGGTTGACCGCGAAGGTCCGTCACCAAAGCTGGCGTCTAGTGTCTGTGACACTTCGCCTCCAGCATCCGCCTCGCAGTCCGATTCGCTCTTGAATAAATGAATAGCTTTTACGAAGAAATCGTCAGCTTGAGCGGCCTCTTTTTTTTTTTTTTTTTTCGACGAAACAACGATATGCTGGATAAGAGAGTAATGGCAGTTTTGCATCCAGCACGTGATGATTACCAAAAGTTGCAGCTGGTTGGAAGACGCGTGCGAGAAAGCAAAGCTTAACTCAACCTGAAACAAAATAGGAGACAAGGCAGCAACTTGTTGTTTCGGTTACAATGACCTCGGTGTCATTTGGCGTTGAACTGTATTGTTGATCGCTGAGACAGGTATACGTGTATACATCGACCTCCATGGTTTGTTCGGGACGACGCAAAGTCCTCATCATCGTGAACTTCAGTCAGCCACTGTCGTTCATAATTCTAATAACTGGAGATCCTCCACGGCCACCAAACCCCTTAAACGTGGGAAGCACTTGCCGCAAGATGGCAGCCATCCACTTCTACGAGATGCAGGGAAGACTCCCCATACCGTAAATTGAAATCGCCTTATCTCGTTCTCCGCAGGTGTTTAATTCATACTCATGTTTCACTAGATAATCAACGAGGAACATTACAGGCCGGTTGCAACTGCGACACTTTCCCTAAACTCTCAGCTATAGTGCTCTGGCCATCTTTTACTGCCAGACTATTCATGAGAGCATATTGGATCAGAAGCCAAAGGAATCGAACAGCTCATTGGACGGTGGGTTGCTTGTCAACATTTTGAGATATCTCGGCAAAGTTCGACAACAGCTCCAGGCATGAGTGGAGACGGTTGCCCATCGACGGGTTCGCGTTAACTGTTGTCCTCTACTACATTTCGCGTGCTTGATTTGACAGAAGTAAAATGTGGGCTTCTAGCATCCGTCTATCGCCTTAACACCTGCGTCACGGTATTGTGGCGACTACCCAGTACGTAGAGGATGAACATCATCAAGCCAAACCGGGATCTGTTCACAACGTTTGGATGGCTTCGTGACATTTCAAGCTTACTTAGACTCGCCTGCGAGGCGTTCCATTCCCGGCACCTATGATCTACGTCTAAGCCAAAGTTGTGGCAGACCTCTCTGCCGAGTGCAGACACGTTCTCGTTGACCCAAAGACGACTGACTGTTCAAGAATATGAATATCGGGCCTGGACAAAAGGCGAAGTTGTTGATGTAATCCCTCGTGATAACTTTTCCAAGAAGGTCTCCTCGAGAACTCCAAACGTGGATGCCATCACCGCATGATGCCCATACGTTCCCCTCCACGTCCGTATGCAGTCCGTCGGGAATACTGTTGTTGGCACGCGAAGACGCGCTTATTGGTCAGCCTTTTCTGGTCGTCGACCACATCGGATGCCTAGACTGTGGCTGGGCCCTTCGGACCAAGACTTGTTGTTGCGGCACCCGTGTCGGATGTATAAACGGCCTTGAAATCGGGTGAGAGTTTCGCTACCGCTAGGCTGGTGAAGGCCATCGGCAACCACTTGAAGGCTTCCGATACTTTTCTCATACCGATAAACTTGAGGGGGCAGTTGTGGATCAGGACGAAAGCCGTCGAAGCGAGCGTAGTTTGCATCGGTGAACCAGAGGACGCCCGTTCGAGGATGTCGACGAACGTCATTATGCATGTGAAGCTGCGTCCGATGAAGCCGGAGAGAAGGACTTTATGTTTCACTGGTGGATGCGTTTACGGTAACCAGTTTGGAGGGGCTGGTCAAATCGCCTTGGTCTCACCAGATCTGCAACGGCTGGGTTGACTTGAGGAATACATGGCGGCTTTGGCGGCGTGAAACGTCACTCCGCCATTGGGCAGGGACAAGCTTTTGTATCTCTGACTCCGGATGGAAAGATCATCGAGGGATAAAACCGTGATGTTCATCGGGTTGTCAACGGTGTGAAAGTTCGAGGCGATGTAGGGCGAGCTGTCCTTTTTGTCGTAAACGCCGCCTTCGTGGAATGCTTCCCACGACAGCTCCGTCGCTAGGCGGCCGGCGGTCTTTTGACCGATCAATCCCTGGAATGAGGGGTGGTGGGATTCAAATCCCACAGCTTCCGCACTGCCTGAGCGAGGGATGCCCATGCTAGCAGAAACCACGCACCTATTCTGACCTGGTAATTCGTACGCAGGAGAAACTTTGTCTAGACTTGTGATGCTGGCGGAGGAAAAGCTCTAGACTTGGCTTGTTCAGGTTGTCCGTCCAGGTTTGACGAGACTCACGAGGCATGCAACCCGAGGGCAGCAGCCATCGTTGCTTTATGGGAGAATAAGAACGGCTTGCAGGGTAAGCAAGATTACGTCCATGGGAGGCCACAGAAGAGCTTCAGAACAACAACCGCCTATTGGAATTAAATTGCATTGAATCCTGAGCAAGTTTCGTACGATCTACACTGACTTAGGCCTTGTAGTCGGCGTCAACTGGTAGGCATCGATCACGACGAAGCCATTCCCGACGGCCGTAAACACCGGCTATAAGAGCGTGGCTAAGCCGGTAGTACTTTTCATCGCCATTCTCGAGGGTGATGTGCGTCAGAAGGCGGCCGTCCGCTTGGCTGGGACCTGCGGAATGGGCGAAAATAATGACGCCATCCGTAGTAGGAAGCTGATAGTAGGGGTCGACAGTGAAGGTCCCTTGCGAGTCGGTAAGACCGCAGTTTACTCCTATGCTGGGAACTACACCTATGTCATGGTATCGTCTCGTCAGTTCCGAAATTCTGGTTTCCTTTCTACGTGCCGGGATATCTCGCTGAGGAAGTCGTCACAACTGACAACTTTTCATCTGGGAAAGGTCCACCAGTGATAGAAATCGATAACTCGTGTCCTTAGATCCATGAAGGAACGACGTTGGTAATATTGGCTTGAAATAGTGGCCGAGACTTAAGGGCGTCGGCCGTAGATAATAAGTAGGGTAGAAGGCCTAGTGAGGTCCATCTGGAGGTCGTCTTGCAAAACATGCTGGCAGTACTGGTTCTCCAGGTTGGATGGTTTGCACTGATAAAAGCTCTTGGGCTGAAAATGAGAAATATTGCTCTGGTTCATCAGTTTGAGGCTTTACCTTTCCGGCTTTATACCAAGTCTTAGTCTCGTCTCCCTCTGCCTTCTCGCGTCTTGTTATTCCTTTCTGATTATCATTATTGAAATTGGCTGTCTAGTCGCGGAGAAGTGCAAAGCAATATTGTTGAGAGTGAATGCGACCATCAGTGGCTTTGACAAGTCCCGGGATGTCGAGGTACCCAGCCTGACCTGATGCATTCGAGTTGCATCTTGTAAAGGCCCACTTCACCTAGTCTAACGCGCGACTCTAGATTAAGCCGAGGTAACGTAGTAATCTGATTTCAAGCTACGTGTGCCTCATCGACGCTGCCACCTGGAAACAGCGTTGGACGGAGTTGTACGGAGTTGTACAGAATCCTGACTCTGGAGCAAGTGTTCGCCCAAAGCCAACGTAGCTCGCGCGAAATGAGGTTTTGCGGGGTTGCCGCCGTGCAGGCATCTACAGAAGGGGCCTGCCGCCAAGACCATTGGATAAAAGGCGGGCAAAGATGTTTGCGCCAAAGACATCACACCGATGAAGACACTGGCCGATTTGTATGTGCCATACCTGTTCAGACTGTACTGCCGGGACGCGGCAACGGATTGTAACTGCGGAAGGTTTCCAATCCATCAACAGGACAGACCCAAACCAATCTCTCGAGTCGTCGATGCTTGAGATGGTCGTCTGTGCGAATCGTGTTTGTCATTATTGGACCAAATCTTTCGGTGCCCTCTCGCCCCTCTGGAAGACAAACAGCGCCTCATCCTTGCCAGCAAAACTCGGCAGCGGTATTTGCACGACCTTGGTCCACTCCTTCTGCTCTGCCTCCATATACTGATCCATCGTCATGTCCTTGAAGCCCGTATAGCCGTTGGCGTTCTGCGTGCCGACCACCGCAAGCGTGTCCCCCTCATACGCCTCCACCAGACCCCGGGTGAAGCCCCCTTCAGAACCACCCGCGACGCCGCCGCCGACGACAGGATACACCAGCAGCATGACAAGACGCCTTCCCGAGTCGCGTTTCTTGAGCCACTGAACGCCATCAGCTATTTCGGTGTCAGAAACCCAATTTACGCGCCATTCGGACTGCATGTTGTCCACAGGGAACACGTTCAAGCCGTAGAGACGCAGCATGAAGGACCAGTACCCGTTCCCGGATCCCATGTCCGCTATGCTTCTTCCCGCTGCAAGGATCTTCAAGGTGACGAGGGCTTCGTGGGAGGGTGTCGCGCAGCCGAAGTGGTGCATGAAAATGGGCAGGACGTGGTGTGATTGCATGCGATTCGCGGAGGACGGGTGCGGCCCGGCCCATTCCAAGTTACGGCAGGACCACGCCCAGAAGTCGAGATAGGGGTTTGGGGGGCAAGACGCGGCCTTTTTGCATTTTGGAACCGCGAGAAGTGTAGTCAGAGACGGGTGGAGGTAGCGTTTTGAGGTCAGGTAAGACGCGATCTGGAAACGAAGGGAGGTCTTTTTTGCGTTTGAGAGGAATGATTTCAGGGCGGAGGTGGTGAGCGTTGTCGGCAGGAAAATTTGGACGTAGGCTTCGACGTCCTGTTGAGGAGGAGGTTCGAGCTGGTGATTTCAGTTCTCATTATTCCCGCCAGTTCGGATTCAGCGAAGGGTGAGTGAAAAAGAAAAAAAAAACATACAGGCTTCCCGCCGTCATCGCGATACCACGCGTGCAGCCCATTCTCACCACCCATGTTGACGATGCCCTGGACTTGTACCAAGCGGACAGAGGTCATGGCATGATATACATAGGTATCACGCTTTCCATCGATATCGAAGGAGGCATTGATTGCGGAGAAGAGGTTATTCTGGCCGAGTAGCTGGCTTGCCTTTTCCTGCCGCTCCCTGTCCTCGATATAGGTTTTGGGATCAAAGGTCGGTGACCCGACACAGTAGACGAAGTTTCCGCTCTTCGGGGCTGTTTTTGAAGACATTTTTGAACGAGTATCCAGTGGAAAGGTGTGATGTATGTTATTCGTGGACTTTGATGCGACCATGAATGAGACGAAATATTTTTGCGAACGTGAATTAGAGGCTAGAAAACAGTGAGCGCCTGAAATCCCCGTTAAGCCCGTCAATCACGACACTTACTGTTGACGGCCCATGACTCAGCCCAGCCTTGTCTTGACATTCACCGAGCTCGTCAACAGAAGTTCCGGATGGCAAGTGCTGGTGCCGAGTTTTCGGGGCCGTACTTTTCGGAGCGGACGGGATGTCGTCATGGCTTTTGCCATTGGCCTCCCCACTGTGGAGGCATTCCACATGAGGACGGGAAATCCCAGAGAACCATTAATTTAACTCCACACTGTGCACTTCGCAAGGTAGATCTTCATTGGCTGGGATGTTTTGAGAAATAATCCGGGACTCCCGTCTTCGGGTCTTGTAGTTCATCATCTTAGTTTATATTTCAACATGCATCCAACCCCAACTCTATCAAACCCGGGATTTTATCCCATGGTTGATCTTCTGCCTTTGTGATGAGTTGTGCGCACCCTGACGTGTCAATGTTATCAGCATCTCCTCGGCCTCAACAGTGATTTAAAGCCACCGCCGTGTTTAAGAAGAGCCCCCCCCCCCCCCCCCCATACCGCACACCGCACGCTGTAGAAGCGTTCATCCGTTCTCTCGGGAGTTGACCGTGGTCGCGAACCCAATTTCTCTGCTGACGTCTCCCCACGCAACCCAACTCCAACCTCCGTAATCTCAGCGGTAGGCCCGATTCTGCAAGTATGACGCGGGGGTGCTGCACTACCAAAATCCAAACTATTGGATCTCCCCGACAAAACTATGCCTTCTTCAGTCAGGCCTTGCGAATGGCTTCGCTTCCAGTGGCGTAGTCCACTTCGTCAACCAACGCTGCCCTGGGCGGTTTGGTCTTGTGGACACGATGCCAGGATCTTTCGTTAATACTCGCCATGGCTTCATCTCCATTCTGGAGTAACACATAGGTACCAATATCTGACCTTCTCCCGGGCCCGCATACGTTGCCAAAACTACAAAATGTCGGCTGGCCTGCGATTTCCATTGGTTTGTGAAGGCGTGTTGTGCAGTGTCTTGCTCCAATCAGTCGGTGTTTCTCTCAGCAGTCCCCCTGTCATCATGACCCGACTCAGTCTTCTGGCCCCGCTTTCCGCGGCGTAGGCCACGGCACCCGCCGGTCTTGTCCCGAGACAGACTGTTCCGAGCAACAACACCGGCGCCTCCATACCTACGGTCCAGGTGAAGAGCGGGTCATACTATGGATTTTATAGCTACTCGTATGATCAGGACTTCTTCTCGGCACTCCGTACGCCCAGCCTCCTATGAACAACCTACGCTTCCGCGTTCCTCGGTCTTTTGAACTCGACCTGGGACGTCAACGTCGTCCGTCCCCACGGCGTCAGTCCCGATGCAAAGCTTCCCGTGGCCAACCTCTCCTCCATTGTTGAACAGTCCGTCCGCTTGAACACCCCTTTCGTCGCCGCCAGCATCAACTCTATGGAGTAACGAGATCAAGGATGTCGGATTGGGGAATCTCGGCTTCCGTGACCAGCGTGTTGCCATGCGATGGGTCAACGAGAATATCGAGGCTTTTGGCGGAGACAAGTCGCAGGTTACCTTGTGAAGTGAGAGTGCCGGATCTCACAGCGTCGGCACGCAGATGCTGGCTTATGGAGGTCATGACGAGGTACTCTATAAGGCCGCAATCTCCATAGCGCCGCTGGTCTTGAAACGGACCTTTGAAGAAGTGAACTCGACTACCACCACCCGGCAGGGTCACTACGATACTCTCGTCAACAGGACGAATTGTACTTCTGCCGAGGACAGCCTGGACTGCCTTCGCGGCCTTCCGGCCTGGGGTTTGAGCGACATCACCAACGGCACCTCTAGTCCGTCATTCAACGGCATGGCAGATGTCGACTTCCTCCCAGCTCCGCGCTCAGAGCTCACCAACGCTGGCAAATTCGTCCACGTCCCTGTTCTCATAGGCGCCAATTTCGACGAGGGCACCCAGTTTGGGCAGAAGGGCATCAACACTACCGAGCAGTGGGAATCCTACCTCCGTGCCCCAGGGAGCCAACAACGTGACCATTGCGGTCCTCTCCGCCTTTTACCCCGATATTCGCCGTGTCGGCCTCCCCGCGACAATTGATGGCCGTACGACTGGCGAATTGGCCTCTCTGGGCTACATGTACAAGCGCTCCGTCGCATTTGGTGGGTGACCGTGGCCAACACGCTCCCCGTAGGTACTAGGCTCGCAAGTGGACCGAAGCGAACCACACCGTGTACTCATACCACTTCAACGTACTCGTCAACGGCATGACGCCCGCCAATGGCACAGCGCTTTTCCAAGCGGTTGTCTTTGTGTTCAACAACACTGATGCTGTCGGCCACAAGACGGCTGTGGCGGAAGGTCCGTTCGAGGGTAAGCCCGAGACGTTCAAGACTCTGGCCAACATGATGTCGCGACTGTGGTTTTCCTTCATCGCCAGGGTGGTGACCCGAACCACAATGGCGTGACCAATACTGCTTGGCCCAAGTACAACAACGTTGAGAACCCTTACAGCACGGTTTTTGACGTCAATGTCACGGATATTGCTTACGTCGAGCCGGATGCTAATCGCACTGAGCAGATTGAATATCTGATCCAAAAGTTGTGGACGTAAGAGGCTCAATGAGCGCATGGAATGTGTAGATAGTCAAAATTCAGGATAAACGTCGTTGCGATAGCATCCTCTACCACTTTGAACCTCAGTCATGTTTGATCTTTGTGCGAAAACACATGATGCTTTTGTGCCCAACAATTATTTACGAAGGGACTCAAGAGCAACACAGTTCAGTTCCATTCATTATCTTGTTCAACAGTGCCAGGGAAAGCTCTTACTAGTCAATCCATCCTTGGGAAAACTGACCACATCCTCCAACCGCGGGATCACAACCTCCTCGTAGACTGGGCCAGTGATGCATCCTTCACAGCCCTTGTGGTAAACCAAACCGTGTGCGTGGCAGTTTCTAATCTTGCAAGTTGGGCGACTGCTCGATGAGGCGTCTGGCCTCGCATATCCTTTGAGAGCTTCCTGAGCAGATCGGTTCTGGGGTGGAGTAGATTCTGAGTGAGGGTTTGGCTGTACATTTTGAAATCTAGTGTCGGTGCTGGAGGAACTATTAGCCTGGTCAGATTCGAAATTGAAATGAGAGGAGAATCTAAGGGGAGTCGTGGGCCTGATTTCTGGTAAAAGGTCGTGACGTTCTTCATCCTGGGGTTGGTTACGTCGGATATAGGGCGTGTCTCGTCTTCTCTTGGGTCTCACTTCAGAGGGTGCTGAAAGACCGGCACGAGGAGAAAAATGCGAACCACCCCGAGAACTTTCTTCTGATGCCACGGAAGCCGCCAAAACAGAAGCTTCTTCGGAGTGGACTGAGTTGGTGGGGGAGATAAAAGTCACATGCCGAGAGCTTCGAACGGTTTTGCCCTCACCATCAACAAGATGAAATTTGACACGCTCCTCAATGAACCCTGGCTCTTCAGAACACTGCCGGACATTGGAGATGATGTTCCCTTTGCCGTCGTCAAGATGCACTCCTACATCGCTTTCATCCAAAGTAAACTCCTCGGACGTCGTAGAAGGAGAACGAGTCCACCCCTCCAACTCTGCGTACGTCGCTTGATGACATTGGCGAGGAAATCCATTGACATCTTCCGCTTCAGAACATGGCCGAGTTGAGTGGTCGCGAATATGAGGTTCGGATGAACCATCGAAGACGTTTTGGTCCGCACTTGAGCTGGCTGAGGCTCCGCTGGGAATGCGCGACTCGGGTGCTTCGTTGCTTGAACCTGCTCGGCAAGTTTTGTGTCGCAGCCCCAACCTTTCCTCCAGCTCATGACATAGACGGGAGGGTGGATCTCCAACGGCTCTTGCTCCCTGTATAAACGAAGTAGGAGTGAGAGGCTTGCTCGGATCACAGGCTTTCGGGCTCGGGGGGTCGCCAGCTAATACGCATGTGAAACTGAGGGCCGGGACGGGAATGACGCCGGATCTGTGAATGACGGCATCCGAATCCCCCAAATTTTGTGCCCATTGGAGTGTGGACTCACACATCTTGTTGGCCAATTCGGAGAAGTTTCTCTCGGAACTGTCACCCCTTTGGCAGAGCTCACACGATGAAGACTCGACTTGAAATATCCGCAGGGCCCTCAGTAGCATTCTTGCGTGGAATTCGGTACTGTCTACGGCGGTGGACGTTGCCGAATGCGATGATACGTTCCGCACAAAGGAGAGAATGCCCTTACTTCTGGGTTTTCGGGACGCTGGCATGGACGGCGGTGGCATCATGAGAACGCATGGGGGAACGTCGGTGGCTGAGACGTCGTGAGTCTCTGACCGGAACTGTTTGTAGGCCCAGTAATGTTTGATGATATCGAATGAGCTGACTTGAGGATAGCCTAGATCGGAGTACCGAGTGAATGACTCCACACAGTCGTCGCAGAAGCCATGGATGGCAGAAAGGGAAGCCGAGTGTTGGCATCGCTCTGCGAGACAACCTGGGCCGGGGTAGGTGCCTGACTTGACGGCCTTGCTACATTTCAGTGGTTTCCAGCTGCCGTGTCCGCAAACAGTGTGGAGAGTCTTGAGCGACCAGCACATACTGACGACAGGTGTTGTCTTTTTAGAAAAGCGAAATAGGTTGAACTTACTTGTCTTGGAGCTGTGGTGTTGACGATAGTGCGACGGAGTGTTGGTGGAAGGATTGTTGAAGGATTCTGTTGAAAATGAGGTTTCTCCTAGATTCTCAGTCATTCTATTATACTTGATTCCAGAACAGAAGCAAGAGACTCCCATGAAAATCGGGACAAAAGGAGGTTCCAACAGTGTAAGCAGGAAGAAAGGAGCAACAATACAATTGTACCGAGGTTTTTTGACATTATTCGACGCTTTGTCGATGGTCATTGATAGATCAGCCTTGTGTGCGAATAGAAGGAATTGGATCTTCCTTAGACGAGACACTGTCATTGCACAAGTCTAGAGAAAGGGCTTTGGCGGTTTGGCGATTATTCGCTCTTCACCAAAGCCGACGTCAAAGCAACTGTGTACGGTACCTTGATGTGTAGCAACCCAACACTCTGAAAAAACAATAATCGAAAACGAGGATCATTAACTTCATGATTGCTCTAGAGACTACTAGGTACAACGATCAAAGTCCCATTCCAGAGTCTTCGTTGAGGCGTAGTACTGGTATTAGGCATGGCTAGCGGACGATACCCAAGCCAAAGCTGCCGTTTTCAGGCCGCAATGGCTCATTGGGAAAAGGCTGCAGTACGTCGAAGCGACAGTCTTTACATGCCGTACTTCTTGTCCTTGTCGGCGACAGGGAAGTCCTTCCCGGTGGTGTTCTTGTATTGTCCTCTGATGAAATCAGAGATTTGCTCATCCTTGGCCTGCTCGGCAGCGCTTTCGTTGTTTTGAGCGCCTTGACCGAGGACCTTGTCTTGGAACATGTCGACAGCTGTGCAAAGCGTTAGTTGCTGCAATGCTAAACAGTGCATTAGGATAGGAGTGTCCGAGGTGCATACCCTTGTCAAGACCGTCCTCCTGCTTCTCGCTCTCGCGACCACCGCCGGCCATGCCGTTGAGCTTGTCCATGAAGCCGCCAGACTCCTTCTTCTCCGGCTGCTGCTGAGCCTCGGAGCCAGAGGCGCCGTTGTTGCTCCCGGTGATCTTGTTGACGAAGTCCATGGTGGTTAAGCAGTTAAGCAGATGTTTGGTGTGTGGCAATGTTGGATAATTGGCAGTGAGGACAAATTCGAGGTTGAATGCAAATAGAACGAAGCTTGGGATGATAGAACGAGGGACGGGTTGGCTACTTGTAGTAGAAGCTTGTTGCACGAGAGCAAGACAGAGCGACATCAGAGGCGGGGGTCATCGAGATAGCCGCACCTTCCTCGCCAGCTGTCCGCAAGTCTTGGCATCAGAGAAGAAATGGAAATGGAAGCTTCAGTCGCGATGCTTGCCTGCTCGCTCGCTCAGCAGCGGGGTTACATCATCACCTGGTCAGGGGCGCACTGACGCAGGCCAAGTACCAATCGATGGGTGATATGGCGGCCTCCGGGTGGACAGAAAGCTGGGAAGGAGAGCTACACTAGAGCTAGAAACGCATCTTGAGGTCCTTCCAAGCCAAGGGAGCGCACATGGAGCTAACTCAAGCTTGGTGACGTGATGTGCACCAGTCTCCAGCAAGTTCAGCTTGCTGCGTCGGAAGCCCCCTGTCACAGTGACCCCCCGGCGCCAAGTTTGCTGCTTGTTGGGAAAATAATTGGACGATAACAGACACAGGCATCTGTAATGTTAGCGCGACAAGGGTTCCACTGTTACTAGTGTCACGTCAAATACGATAGGACAGTAACAGTGGATTCCCATTCTTGCTAACATTTGAGATGCCTGCGTAGGTGTACCTACTGTAAGGTAGGTCAGGTCAGGTAAGGCAGGTTCCAGGCTGCTTGCACACCGCACTGCCGCAACGCCATGATCCGCGGGGTTTCTGTGGCTGGAATCTCCCCTCAATAAGGTAAGGTATCTGGAATAAAGGTACCTTAATTCTCCAGGTCAGCACTCACCGGCTGAGTCATCTCCGATGACACTTTGAGACGAGAGCTCAGTCACGTCAGTCACGCCTCGCGATCCTGGGCTTTGTTATCTCAACTTATATCATCGCCACAGCGCGCAGCGCGACATTCAAATACGGTCGCAATCTTTCTCTCAGGATACCGTACCTTTTAAACGAACACAAGCGGTCAAGATGGGCGACAGGAACACCTCAGACCTCCTTCGCCGGCCCCTCTATGGTGTGTATTCCTCCCAATAATTGCCCCTCCATCGTTAGCTAACAAGACCGCGAAGTGTATGACCTCCCGTCGGAAGTCCTGACGACGCTCTCCCTCAAACCCGACGCCTCGATTCCCGAACAGATACCACCGCCACCGTCATCTGACGATCAAGCGAGCTCCGATCTCGTCGGCTCCCAGGCGTGTTCGCTCTGCGGCCTGGCTTTCTCCACTGTGCTCGACCAGCGCAGCCACCAAAAGTCTGACTGGCATCATTACAACCTCAAGCAGAAGCTGCGCGGCGCAAAACCTGTTTCCGAAGGCGAGTTTGAAAAACTCATCGGCGACCTCGATGAGAGTCTATCAGGCTCCGACTCTGAAGAATCAGAAGACGAAGAAGACGATGGCGGCCGTAAAGAATCTACACTCACAGCTCTGCTGAAGAAGCAAGCTACGCTTGCCGATAAGCGAAACACACTCGCGCCTGCGGAAAACGGCGATGAAGAGGAGACACCGGGCCGGCGAGGAAAGGGCAAACCGCCGTTGATATGGTTCAGCACTCCAGTCCTCCCGCCAAATACCTTCTTCGGTATATACCGTGCCATTCTGACTAGTGAGGAGCTCCGCGACGAGACAAAGCTCGTGGACGTTGTCAAGGGGAAGCAATTGGAGCCAATCGCGATACCCAGAGTACCAAAGGATGGTTCCGTGCCGTTACCACCAGCTGCGTACAATGGACCGCACTTCTTCCTTTGCATGATTGGTGGTGGTCATTTCGCCGCTATGGTTGTTTCCCTCGCACCGAGACAGAACAAGGCCTCGGGTGCGCTCAACAGAGAGGCCACTGTCCTTGCACACAAGACGTTCCACCGTTATACAACCCGTCGAAAACAGGGTGGCTCGCAGTCAGCCAACGACAACGCAAAGGGTGCTGCCCACTCTGCTGGGTCTAGCTTGCGTAGGTACAACGAGCAAGCTCTGGTCGAAGATGTGCGCGAGTTATTGCGGGAGTGGAAGGGCTTGCTAGATACTTCGGAGCTCCTTTTCATTCGCGCGACGGGTTCAACAAATCGGCGTACGCTGTTCGGACCATACGATGGGCAAGTGCTGAAGCACAATGATACGAGGATACGAGGGTTTCCCTTCAATACACGGAGAGCAACACAGAATGAGCTGATGAGATCCTTCATCGAACTCACGAGGTTAAAAGTCAGAGAGATCAATCCAGAGGAACCAAAGCCGCAGACAGAGACGCCAACGGCGACCAGAACGCCTCCTCCCAAACCTCAAAAACCAAAGTTAACGGAAGAGGAAGAAATGGCATTACTACACACGTCGCAGATACAAGCCCTGATACGCCGCACAAAACTCCCCGCCTTGCTATCGTACCTGAAACAGAACAACCTGACACCCGACTTCCAATTCCAGCCTCCAGAACAAAACCACCACTCCCCGACACCTCTACACCTAGCCGCAAACCAAAACGCTGCGCCACTGGTTGTCGGTCTCATCACCCGCGGCGGCGCATCCCCCGTCGTCACGAATCGGGACGGCAAAACGGCCTATGATCTCGCGGGCGACAGGGCTACGAGGGACGCGTTCCGCGTCGCGCGGTCTGAACTGGGAGAGGCCAAATGGGACTGGGAAGCGGCACACGTACCGACACCGCTGAGCAAGGCGGATGCCGACAAGCGTGACGAGCGTGAGAGGCAGGAGAAGGAGAGCAAGGAGGCCGAGCGCAGGCGGGCTGAGGAGCAGAGGTTACGGTCTGAAGGGCCCAAAGTCGATGACAGGAGAAAGAGGGCTGGCCTGACTTCAGCTGCGCCTTTGAAGTCGGCTCAGGAAAAGAGAGAAGAAGAAGCGAGAGGTTTAGCTCCTGAGATGCGGATGAGACTTGACCGAGAGAGGAGAGCCAGAGCTGCCGAGGAGAGACTCAAGAAGATGCAGGCTGGTGGTTGATCCATTGCTGGATTGGTCGACTGCATCTTCACCTTAGATGCTCACGATTGTGGGCATCGCCGCGCACCCTCAATAAGTCGCCCTTCGACAGGTTGTGAGGCTTTTCTTCATGCCATTCCAGTTGGATAAAACGATGAAGTGATAGCAGGGTCAGTCATAATCTTGAACAAGAACTACTCTGAGCGGACATCAGGAGACGCTCTTCTCCACCACCTCAGTTGCCATTGTGCAACTTTAAAGATCATCAAATGTGGCAATGGCAGCCTGCAGTTCCCATCAAGCGGTACCGATTCTGCGTATCATATATATATGTAAAGGCAGACTATAGAGGAGTACAATAGGGAGGAAAATAAGTCTCAAGCAATAGCAAAGTTCATGCAGGCACGCGAAAAGGTACAGACGATGATATCTTATCCCTCCTGAGGCTTCCACCTACCGACCCCACCGGCAACGTTTCTCAGATCCTGCGGGAACCGTCCAGTCAAAGAATCAGATAAGCCACAGAAAGTAATATTCGGACTTTGACCGCGGCGGTCGGCTTGAAGCAAATGCATCGCGGCCTGCGACGTAGAGCCCGCCATCTCGCCGCTCCCCCCATCCGCGAGGCTATCCTCAACCAGGGTTTATGAGGGGTATCGTCTTTTTTTTATTCTCGGATTTTTATGGATGTTTCTTCTCGCCAGAGTAAGACTGAACCTTCGTGTTGAAGTACTAGGAATAGTACCAAGTTTGTTATCTATTAGTAGGAAAAGTGGTTGTTGCATGATCCCATTACATGAACGCCTGCAGGTAAGGTACCTCGGCTCAGCTCGTGTCATGAAATGAAGGCGACCCCGCCCCCACTAGCCGGCTTGGTTTCTTGTTCTTGGTAAGCTTTATATTTTAAACAGTAGTATTTTCTATACTAAATAAGAAATAAAGACTTAGTAGTAATTACTAATAACTATTAAAGATTTAAGTAAACCTTTAAATTAAAAGACTTATAGGAAGTTGTAAATATTATAAGTATTAATAAGTAATTAAGAATTATTTAAATAAATTTAAATTTCTCAAATATAATAATAGGTTTATTAGAATTTTTATTATATTAAATTATTAATTTTCTCAAGAATAGTAAATGAAATACTTAAGTATTATATATATAGTTATTATTTATATATATTTACTTTTATATAATTAAATATACTTATAATATTAATTTTACTTAAAAGTATATTATTATTTTAAATATAAAAAACATTTTTATAAAATATAATTAATACTATATTTTTAAAAAGACTAAGGAAATAATATTAAATATATATATATAAATATATATATAAATAAATATAACTAAAGTTAATTAATTATTTAAGAATAAATATACTCATTTTCTTAAAATATTTAAGAAGTAAATTAATGTTAAAGATAAGTTATGGAGACTAGGAATATTAAAGAAAAACAGGGTATTAGACTTAGACTATAAGGGGCAAAGATCTAAGGGTGGCTGACATATACTTTCAGTTCTAGAGAGTCCCATACATTATTGTTCCATAGTTTGTCGGTTTCTTCTTCAATCTTTTGTGTTTGCTGGACCTAATCTTGCATCGTCCTCTCTCCACGGTCAAAGAAGGATGACGGGGGGCGGGGGACAAAAAGCATGAGACGTGGGCCGTCTTTGCCGCCGAGGGGCCGGTGGGCGGAACTACCGGAGAATTTTTGGACGAGATCTGAACCACAAATCTTCACAGCCACCAGAAAACGTCACGTTAGGGTAGCATCGCATGAAGAGTTCGGACTGAGAAAACTATGCATGCCTGGCGGGGCACGGCACCGAAACAATTAAGGGATCGGAGGCTCAAGGAGTTTCTTTTTTTTTGTTTAAGGGGGCCGGGTTCGGATGAAAACAAAACAAAGGATGGGACGACTGGGTTCCGAACGCCCAAACTGCCAACCCCAACCAGCTCTACCTTGTTGGAGGGAACCGCTGGCATTGGTGAGAACCTGACTCGCTGATGGACGTCAAGCCTCGCAGGAACTGGTGAT
The DNA here is from genome assembly GCA_036785465.1 of Colletotrichum agaves. NCBI lineage: Eukaryota > Fungi > Ascomycota > Sordariomycetes > Glomerellales > Glomerellaceae > Colletotrichum > Colletotrichum agaves. Next base: position 84,576 of record JAXISO010000166.1, read on the forward strand.
GTTGCCTTTTTGTTTTTTTCCCCGTCTAGGCTCGGAAGAAACATCAACCAGTTCTCAGCCCTTCAGCCAAAGGCTAGAAGAGTATTACCTCGTGTACCTATGTTAGTTTTCTTTTTCAGTCATACTTCATGACTAATTTTCATTGACACTTTTGGGATGCGCTGGTTACTACAAGAGATTGATCGAGGAAAAGCTGACCACGAAACATGAGCGCTGTTGAGAGGAGACATCGAGCAACTTACACCCTGTCACAGGGGCCGGGCTGTGTCGGCTGGGGCGTTGGACATCGAATCGGGTGGTCCTTCTGGATGACTGAATTGCTGTGGAAGGGGGTCTTCCTCGGCAACGGACGTGCATCGGTGAACCGGCTCAAGAAGGGGTATTTTTCCCCCGTCACCGAATCCTAGCCTATCAATGTGTTTGGATTTTAAGGCGCCGGGGAAACATTTGCGACCTTGGCAGTCTACAATGGGTGATGGTGCTTCCCATAGTGGCCCAGGCGAAGAGGCGAAATGAGTGAAAGGAGGGGGGGGGGGGGGGGGGGGCCTGGCAGAGCCGTATGGCCCAACTCGTGCGAGATCTTACTATAGTATGATCGGCCTTGAGCCGTGATTGCACTCTGTGCCCAAAACACCGTTCTTGGATGATTCGGTTTCCGTTTTGGGCCAGCCGGGTATTGGACCAATCTGCGGGATTCAATGATCGACAAGAGGATTCTGGGGAAGGCCGCGAAAGTTTCGGAGCATTGGTCAAGAGCACACCAAGGTATGTATTAAGGGGTGGGATATTCGGCACCCCTCTCTGGCTATTCGGCACCCCTCCAGCCACGCCCGCCACACCGGCGTCTCCGAAGACCGGCGAAGACGACCGGAGGCCTCGTGGGCCAATCAGAGGCCAGTATTCGAGTTATTTAATTGTTTGAAAACTCCTTGGATTTGAGTGATTCAGGCGAAGTTGGTGTAACTGGGCTGGTGTAACTGGGCTGGTGTAACTGGGCTGGTGTAACTGGGCACAACTGGGCGCGCGTAACTGGCTATATTTAGAGTGATATTTAGGGCGAAAAAAGATATAAATTGAAGTTATTTAGAGTTATAAAGTTACTTAATTTAGTATAACTTGGCCTCTTTTATTACTACTATTGTCTCCTTAGTCTTATACTTTTATAGTTTTTTTGTTTATTAGTCCCTTAACTTTAATATTTATTTTAAAGTTGTATTTATTATTAATTAGGTCTTATAGGGTGTTAAATTATATTTATGTATTTATTAATTATGAAAGGGCTTTTGTAGGTGTTAGTGGGCTCTTAGTATTAGTAGAAGTTATACTATAATTGTTGTTGTTGTTGAGAATGGGGAGAGGGTTGTTAATTTTATAAGGAGCCTAAGTAAGGTTAATTATATTAAATTCTTTATTAGTAGTAACTTGGGTATATTATTATTAGTACTTTGTACTTATGTTATATATATTATGGTATACTATTGCCTCTAGGCTTTATTAAGTTATAATTATATTATTTAGTACTAGTAGTATAGTTAATAGTGGAGGTATAAATATAGGGCTTAGAGCCCTTAAGTAGTTAGGTAATAGTAACTAGAGGGCTTTAGCCTACTTAGTAGCCTCCTTATACTTAAATAGTAATAGATCTTAGTGTAATAATATATTAGGTACTTACTCTTACTTTTTTAGGTAGCCCTTATTTTATAATACCTTTTTTAGGTTAAATAGTAGTAAATTATTATTATTATTATTAAGTAGTGAGTAATACTAGAATTAATAATAATAGATTTTTTTAGCTAGTAGTAACTTATATTAATTAAAGTAGTTAAATAGTATATAATAATATAGTAACTTATAGGCCTTATTAAACCCATAAGGCTTATAAGTATTTTTTAGTTTCTTATATAAGTTATTTTTCTGCCTATGGCCTAGCTTAGCTAGTTTATTACTTAAGAGAAGTAGTGCCTTGGGGTATATATAATACTAAATAATTTTAAATAGAAAGTAGTAGGAGTTAGAGAGTAATTTAGCCTAGTACTAAAGTTACTTTATTATAATTATATTCTACTAGTTAGCTTAAAATAATATTAATTTATTAAATATACTCTTAAGGTTACTTATATAATAATAAATATATACTTTTAGGCTAGTGTGACTTAACTTAATAATAGAGGTAATTATATAGTTAAAGTAGGTATATTTATTAATATAGTAGTTAATAAGTTTTTTATATTATAAACCTAGTTATATATTAATTATGTAGTTAATAGTAGTAGTAGGGAAATTAGATTTTATAAAAGTCTTAAGTTATTAGTGGTAGGTATTGGTAGTATGACTTTATAAGACACTGTTCTATATGTTGAGAAATTCCTGGAATTTTGGGTGCCTTGTAATACTGTTATTATTATTCTTTGTAGTAGTAGGGAAGTATTTATAAGTCTTAGCTAGTATATTAAGGTTAATGTGTTACTAGTAGAGAAGGTGTGGGATAAAGTGAAATTTTGGGTTTATGTTGAGTGTGTATAGAAGAGTTAATTTATGATTTATATATATAATTTTGGGTGGTGAAATATTACTCTTAGTTAATAATTTTACTAGTATGCTGACTGTTTAGGTGTAGTTGGCCTTTTTTTTATTTAATAAGAAGTAGGAGGTTACTTAGAAGGTATATTAGTTATTGGTGCTACTATAGATATTAAATAGAGGTATATTAAATTAGTTAGTTTTATATATTAAATTTATTAAAAGAATATTAGAATATTCTTTAAGAAGGTTAATACTAGTGTGTGGTATAATGAAAAGGGTAGTAATGTGGCTTATGTTATCCTAGAGGTGATAGTATTAGTATTTATTATTATTTTTTAGTTAACTAAAGAGCTATTTAATAGGTATTTTATTACTAAGTTCTACTTATTAGTGAGTAGTTAGAAGGTTTAATATATTATATATAGTAATATTCTTTATTCTATGGGTATATAGAGTTATTAGTATTTATATTAATTATATACTCTTATTTTATAACTTTATTACTTTATTATTATATTAAGTAAGAGTCTCTTATTAGTTTTTTATATATACTAATAGGTTATTAAATATATAGTTATAGTAATTATAGTTAGTAGCTAAGATAGGCTTAAAAATCTATATATTAATTACCTTCTTTAGTATAATTTACTAGTAATAATTTATATTATAAGAGGATCCTTTTTACTACTTTGAGTAGTGAGTATTAGTAGTAAGAGTGTGTACCTTGGCCCTGTTGTGGTGTAGTGTGTGGGTATACTGGTAGACTTACTGGTTATTTTTTATATGTAGAGCTAATACTAAAAACCCGGCCTAGTATATAATATTATTGAGAGTATTATAAGTCTCACTTTTTAAGTAAAAACTCTGCCTAATGAGAGGGTAGGTGTAGTAGTATTATTTGGGTGCTGGTGTATATATAGAGGGGTGGTGGTGGTAGGTAAATTTATTGTTGGATGACTAGGTGGGCTTGAATTTGATTTCTTCTTGTGATATTATAGTGGTAAGTGTGAATAGCCTTAAAAAATATATTTTAATAATAATAGTTAATTATATAAGGAATATTGTGTTGGGATGGGGTAGATCTTGCCTGGGCGCGCGCGTGGGCGAAAGTCCGATCGCGGAGGTCAGAGGTCGGTGTGGCTGAGAGGGGTGCCGAATAGCGTGGGAGGGGTGCCGAATATCCTCCCCCTGTATTAATTGTATGAACGAAGTATAATTAGGGGCCCTGAAAGTTTGTAACAGTACTACATCCCCACTGCCCCAGGATTTGCCTAATTGAGCTCCTCGACTTGAAAATTGTTAGTGTCTTAGCCTCGATGGCTTACCAGCACTAGCGAGGGTAAAGTCACCCTTTTACAAACTCTCAGGGGGTATATTGTACACCTAGGTACCTTACCCCGGCATCTTAAAGTTACCTAGCGTATTACGCAGTGGGGGGCCATGCGATTGGTAAGCCCCATCAAATACCGCCCTAGCCGGGATACCTAGGTGTACGTACAATATTTCATCTCAATAACGACTAAATGATTGCAATAAGATGAGTAACGTTTGTCGTCTGCTCGGATATCGGCGCAAGAAAAGGAAAATGCGTTTGAGGCTTTGATGTGTAAAGGTAGAGATATCGGTCAGAGACACCTGTCGCCGCTGTCTCTTTACCATAGTCAGAGTCAGGAGGCTATCTGAGAGCGAGCTGTCGTGAATACGCCGCGCCACACTGCACGAGCCTCAGCCGCCAACCAGACGAGGTGGTCGTCCGATTCAGTGGACAGCGGCGGAGCAGAAAGAAACAAGGGGTGGGGAATGTTTCAGCCGAATGTAGGTGGAAATTGGAGGGCAACACAAAGGCTTAAGTCCTGGGAAGAGTTGGTTGTATTGCTGGCGACTTAGGCATAGTTCATGTTCTCAGTTTCAGGTTAGGCTCCCGATTAGGCAAAGGCCCCCCGGTGTCGCTGGCTACTTTTGGCTTGGTCAGTCTTCGCTGGGGCAACTAGCGAACGTCATGCTGGAAGGAATCGTTGTGCTGCTCGTCGGTCGGTCGGGCATAGATGCCAGTTTGGAGTACCAAAGCAACCTCAAGTTGCATGTAACGGACGTTTTCGGGCTGTCAGGTAAGGTGAAGGCAACGAGGACGAAGCCGATGCCGATGCCGCCTTGGCTCTGCGCCTCGAGTCAATTGACTGCAAAGGCAAAGGCGTTCGGCATGTCTCGGATACAGCCCGAACCCCAGGACCGTTGCAGGTAACGCCGACGGTCTCTCAAAGATGCGGCTACTTTTCGGCGGTCGTCACGCTGGTGCCGCGCGGCCAGAGCCCCGCGCGTCCCGACTCCGGGCACCCACTGAGTGAGAAGGATGCTTAAAATCCGAAACAAAATCTAAACCGAGAAAAGGTTTTTGGCTTGTCGATCCACAAACATGAGGAGAAACGCCCAAGCAAGGCCTAGACTGGAAGCCGACGCCTAGCGTAAATCGCCACTAGCGCTACCTCATCGTCAACGTAGTAGCAGCGCGCCATTGTCTTCGCTTGGCCGTTGGACCTCAGTCTCATCAATTGTGCCGACTCCGAGGTGGCTGTTTGGGTGAAATAAGCTCCTCTTCTCAAGAGGGCTTTTTGAGATGGCGTCTAGGCTAAGACAGTCTGGATTCCACTCTAAGCCGCCCTCATCGGCCCGCCCCTGGCCAAGCATCGTGACGTGACGTGACATGTCGATTTGGGAGCAGCTAGAGAAAAGAAGCAGAACCCGAAGCGATGCAAAGACTGATGATGCTGAACTCGAAGGCCAGCCGCGAGCAGCAACAGGCCCGCAAGGCTGGCTCGGCTGTATCTTGCGACCGTGTCCGCGTATACTGCGATAACACTTCCATGATCCAAATCCCCCCGCGGTGGAAGCCGTCACTGCTCGGTTTTCGGTCTCTGTTTATGGGAACGCTGGACCGACTGGCGATACCCAGAGAGGCCGTAAATAAATTGGAGGGAATACGTATATTCTGTAATCAGGACGAGATGCTATCTGACGGGAATGGCTACAAGAATGAGCTCTAAATCGAACGATTTAGGCACAGCATCTTCGCAGCGCAGAAGATTATGAAGTATGCACCGTAGGACGTTGTAGAGATTGTGAGAGTGCCGGTGACGGCTGTCAAACCAACGACGCTCAGAGCATCGTGGATCCCTCTCGCCAGCGGTCTGAGCATCGTTGACGAGGGTGCGGGACGATGCGAATGGATTGGTGGGAAAGTAAAATCGACCCTTCACGTCATAATCGGGAAAAGCGTCCCTCGTACATCTGGGTGTTCGGGCTCCGTCGGCCCCTCTGAGAGGCGTTGTGGCTTTTGAATCCCAGTCAAGACGATGCGCTGTATGGGCCATTTTCGAGGGCGAATGGCAGTCTCGAGGGTGTAATGCAGGTGGTGGACTGGCGAATCGATGGTGAACAGGGGAAAATTGGGAACAGGGGAACTTCGTGGTAAGTTGTGGGTCGATGTTACTCTGGACTCTCTGCTCAGTGGTCGAATCACCATCAGGAGTCTCCTTGGTATACCTTAGGCACCTCAGGTTCTGCGGAGAGCAGGGGCGCCCGGGCTCTCCACTGGTTCCCAAGAAGACCAGTTTTCCCCTTCCGCTTGTTGTTGATTGGCTCTGGGACAATGTTCCTGCATTAGCGCAGCTGCTCAATGGCGCCGTGGCTGAGCGTTTCAACTTGTAAAAGAGAGTGGAAGACATCCAAATCCAGAGCAACAGTCTGCGGTATTCGTCGTACTCTGTAGTCTGTATTTGGGAGGCAGCTTACAATGCAGGGACCTGCCAGTTGATTCGCCCAGACAATCGTCTGTTGAGAAGGAACGTGCATTAGCATCCCGTCTTTCAGATGACCTAGCATCCATAATTCAATGGTTGCCCCTTTGCCCGCTGTCCGAGCTTCTTTCATCCAATGCTTCCCTCTCAAGGATGATGCATCCGGCTAAGATTTTGACGCCGAGCATCCTTGGAGCGGTATTGCGGAAGAAAGGATATACAGCAGACACACGCGGACAGTAAGTTTAGGTGCCGTGAGCAGCTGCAAGCTTAATAGCATCAAACTTCCTGAAAAAATGTTGGCATGGCTGTATCCGTAAGACCACACGTCCATATGGTCCCCGAGCCGCCGTGAACCCCAAAGCGCTGGCCAGCTGACGTTAAGGGCCTCTCACCTAAGACATCATGATTGGCTGCTTCAAGGGCGGCACGGGACCGCTTGCGAAATCCGTCGATTGGCCCAACTTGGTCAATCAAGGTACCTTAGGTATCTACTATATAAGGTGGGATAGGTACGTACCTTAAACATGGAGGTACCTGCCCACCCAGGTACCTACCCCTGACTAAAAAAGGTCTACCCTTGTGGTTGTAGTCACACTTTACTCCCACCTCCCTGCTCCGTTGCCAGCCATCACAGCCAAAATCGAACTTGCAGTCCGGCTTCAAACATCTCCAGAGCCACTCAACACCTCAAGACTCACCATTTCCGATACGGGAAATGGTGCAGCAAAAGGCAAGCCATGGGGTTGTCTGCTACTAGCCATTCGTCCTTGAGTCTCGCAATGCCCAACGCCTTTCTGCCCTACGCCGTTACGTTGTATTACGTGCCAAACGCATCTGGAGAAGGCACTGGAAGGTGAGAGATCTTGTGGTAACTTGTAGTAGTTGCAACGGCCAGCCGAGCGCCATATCGGAACCATTCAACACAACTGTTTTATGAGTATCTGGAAGGTACTGAGCGAAGTCATAGCAATACGTCCAGTGTGAGCTGGATGGGCCAAGCCATGTCGTCCGAAGATACAGCACTTCAAATCTAAAGTACGTACCGTGACAGCACAAACCTACTGCAGTACGATGCGCCACCACCAGCGTCAGCGCACCGACCTCGCCTCATTCATCTCATCCACGCTCACAGACTCGCCGCAATATCTCACCATCATCAAACCAGCTTGCCGCCGCTGTCTTGCTGCCTTCCGCCTTATCCGTCCAACATTGTTGATCAACTGCGCCTTCATCTCAAGCATAGAAGGCGGTGTCATCTAGTCTCAGCCCAACATCACCGCCATCTCCACATGGCGTCGGTTACTGATCCATAGTGTATTCGTGTGCCCGAGGCTGCTTTCGATAATCTCAAGTCCGAGCATGGTCTGCATATCGTCATTCTCCATGCTGCTTTCCAAGCAGCCAAGCTAGCAAGTAGCACGGATAGTAGTATGCCACGCTGCATTACTCCGGAAGGCTGGGCTTCACCCAGTCCTCACCTCCACCGCATCCAATTCGTCTACTAAAAATTCACGCTGGAGCCCCGGGAATCGACTGGTTCCGCAAACATCATGGCCGCATGGATGATCATGGACATCGGTCATCCAGGGGTCGTGTCTCTCTCTCTCTCTTCCTGGCTCCGATCCAGCCAGAGCTCGCCCGAATGGGTCCGAATGGGAATTTTTCAGGTGCCGCATCATGGATGGGCGAGAAGAAGAGGCAGTGCTGTCTCTGGGGCCCATCCTTCAATCCCTGTCTGCCCGTTGGATAACCTATTCTTCGAGGATCAACCCCTGCTCAGGTAGTATAGAGCAGAACGAGGATGAATGGCTCGCCTTGAGAGTCTTCAGTCTTTGATTTTCCTGAGAAGAACGTCCGCAACGCGCCCGCCCCCCCCCCCCCCCCCCCC